>OZ020605.1:11263880-11505654 GCA_963971545.1 Philophylla caesio
AAATGCACACATGCCTTCGTTCGAAATGACTCAATAAAACCGTCGTTAAGCAGACCGTACGATGGTCCTTATAAAATCTTAAATCGAAGTATCAAATATTACGAGATCCTCGTCGACGGAAGAAGAACAAATGTATCAATTGATCGATTGAAGCCGGCATACCTCATCAACGACGATGAAAACATCACCTACCATCAAGTTGAACAACCAGCTACAAGGGAAACCCGATCCGGTCGACGAGTCCATCCTCCCACGAAACTCAACGACTATGAACTCGTCTAGAGGGGGAGTGATGTGGCCAGTCTGAACTCCAGTCGCAAGTTGGCAACCCTTTATTCAATCTAAGATTTTTGTTATCTACTCAAACTTTTTGACGTTTTGTTTGTCGTGTCTTTTTTCCTCCTTCTGGAAACGACATCGAAAGTGACAACACGTTTTACGAAATAATAAATCAAAAGATATTATTGCAATCAACAAAATTTAGTAGTATCTATTTATTTATCAGAAACAAAATATACTAAAATTATAGGCAGAGATTTCTTGACTAAATATAATTGTAAAATAGATTACGAAACTTTCGTAATCACAATTATGTATGAAGAACAACAAATAATCTTGCCAATGTACATGAAACTCAGCACATTACCAAGTATTCATTTACCACCCCGAACAGAAATTATAAAAGAAGTAGACGTTGATTTAAATGAAGACAGTTTAGTATGCGCTAGTGAAATAACACCAGGCATATTTATAGCTAACACAATAATTCCAAAGAAAGGTCACAAACATATAAAGTTCATAAATACAAATGAGTGTGACATAACAATTAAAGATATTCCTTTACACATACAACCAATAAAAAATTTTTCAATATTGAAATATGACACAAAATTTAATTCAAAAAAACGAATAGTTTTTATTAAAAATACTATAAATTTTGAAAACCTAGATCCAGAAGCAAAAGAATCCATAATAAATATTTGTATCAAATACAATGAAATATTTTATCTAAAAGGAGATATTTTAACAAAAAACAATTTTTATACACATAATATTTCTGTACATGACAAAACTCCAGTCTATATAAAAAACTACATATTACCAAATGCACATGTTGAAGAGATTAACCAACAAGTTGACAAATTAATTAAAGAGGACATTGTTGAACATTCAACCAGTCCATATAACTCACCATTATTAATTGTGCCCAAGAAAAGCACAAATGATGAAACTAAATGGAGATTAGTAGTTGACTACAGACAACTAAACAACAAAATTGTAAATGATAAATTCCCATTAACAAGACTAGAAGATGTGTTAGACAAATTAGGCAAAGCCAAATATTTTTCAACCTTGGACATGACCAGCTCATTCTATCAAATACCTTTAGATAAGCAATCCAGACCGCTTACAGCTTTTTCGACTAATAAAGGACATTATCAGTTCAAAAGGCTACCTTTTGGCTTAAAAATTGCGGCTAATAGTTTTCAACGCATGATGACTATATTTTTGAGTGGACTCCAAGATGCTGCATTTTTATATGTAGACGACGTAATAATTTTTGGTTCAACTCTAAAAGAACACAATGAAAATTTAATAAATGTATTCGAAAAACTGAAACAATATGATTTAAAACTAAATCCAGACAAATGGAACTTCTTAAAAACAGAAGTAGTTTATTTAGGTCACCTTATAACAGCAGAAGGTATCACGACTGATCCAAATAAGTATGACACTATAACTAATTTTCCATGTCCTAACGATGCAGACGAGGTACGCAGATTTGTAGCATTTTGTAACTACTATCGACGTTTTATAGAAAATTTTGCGCAAATAGCTAAACCGCTAAATGAATTATAAAAGATAAACAAACTATTTATATGGTCAAAAGAATGTGAAATAGCTTTCAAAACTCTTAAATCAAAACTAACGACACAACCTGTTTTGAAATATCCCGATTTCTCTAAACCTTTTATTTTGACTACTGATGCATCAAACTATGCCTTAGGAGCACTTTTATCGCAAGTAAATCTTTGAACAAACATGAAGTCAACAAACCAATAATAGAAAAGGAGTTATTAGCCATTCATTGGGGAATAAATTATTTCAGACCTTACCTATTCGGTAGAAAATTCATGGTATACACTGACCATAGACCATTAGTAAGTTTATTCACACATAAAAACCCGTCATCAAAGTTAACAAGAATACGAGTAGATCTTATGGATTATGATTTTGAAATAATTTTCAAACAAGGAAAGATGAATACAAATGCAGACGCACTATCTAGAATAAAAATTACATCAAAAGAATTAAGAAAAATGATACCATCATATGATATGCTTACAATTACAAGAGCGGTTAGTAAAAAATTAGAAAATGAAAAATTAAATGGCCTAGAAATCGGAAAGCTAAATGAAAAATTAAATGCCAAAGAAAGCAAAAAGCTAAATGAAGTTATAAATGGCATAGCAAGAAAACAACTTGCAAAAAGAACTAGTGCTGCAACTCAAGAGAAGCTTGATCACCTTCAAATTTGGGAAGCAACGTCATTATCTGACGTCACGCATATAAAGAAATTGCAAAAAGAATATTATGTATAATGAAAAGGCCAATATAGTAGCACAAAAGAAAAATATTGTTGTTGAATATAGCGATAAATCGTTATCAACTATGACGTTGATTCTGAGGAAGCTAGGATTATTCGTAGAACAACAGGAAATAGCTAAATTAGCAGTCTCTGCAGAAGACAAAATTTTCCAGTATATAAGCATGCAAGAATTTAAAGAAAAATGGAATAAGCTACAAAAAGAAATGAAAACTAATACAGCCATTATAGTATATACACCGCCAAAAGAAATAAAGAATATTAAAGAAATGAAGCGTCTAATAAGCAAATATCATGATGAGGAATTAGGAGGACATATAGGAATCTCCAGATGCATTAAAAAATTAAAACAAAGATATGTTTGGAAAAACATGAGTAACATGGTAAAGAATTATATTAATAATTGCAAATTATGCAATGAAATAAAAGTAACTAAATACACAAAAGAAAAAATAACCATGACAGACACTTCAACAACTTCATTTGAAACAATTACAGTTGACACAGTAGGCCCTTTACGTCCATCAAACGGATACAGATACATTCTGACTTTTCAATGTGAACTCACAAAGTATATAGCAGCATTTCCAATGCAAAGTAAAGATGCAGTTACTGTAGCAAGAACAATTGTTGAAAGATTCATATTAAAATATGGATGTTTTAAAACCATAAAAACTGACAAAAGTACATAATTTACAAACGAATTACTTACCAACATATGTAGACTATTAAACATAGACAAAAAGGTTTCAGCACCATTCCACCATGAGACATTAGGAGCATTAGAACGAAACCATAGAGTATTAAATGATTACCTTAGCACTTCAAAAAGAAGACAATTGGGAAGACTTATTACCCTATTACGCTGCTACAACACAACGCCAAACTGTACGACAAATTATTCTCCACATGAGCTAGTGTTTGGAAAAATTAGCAGTCTACCCTGCGAAATACTTAAATCTAAAACAAATTATACAATATTGATGATTATCTGACAGAGCTCAAACTGAAACTTATACATGCTCATAATATGGCTCATCAATCTCTAATACAGAATAAGATTGATAGAATTAAGAAACAAACAAACAATAATATAAGTAATTTCAAAAATAATGATTTAGTTTATATTAAAGTAGGAAATAAGAAAAAAAATTATAAAATTTTTAAAGGATCTTACAAAGTCATTAGACAAGAAGGCGTCAATAGCTTTATATAAATATAAAATAAATTAGTTAAAATACACAATAACAATATAATTAAAGCTAGAAACATATAATTAATTGTAAACTATAACATATTAATATACATAAATTGTAACACAATATATGCACATTTGCCTAACTTTTAAGAAACTACAGCAATTGTACATTTAACTAAAGGGGTAGGATGTAGTATGCACATACATAACTGATACACACACACAATACACATTGCGCACAATATTACAAACTGATATACAAATATGCTAAACGATAACATACAAACATACACAATGTACATAGCACAGAATGAAACATACTGACACATACACGTATAATGTACACTGCACGCGCGCAAGGCACCACACGCAAAGTGTAACATAAAACCAAATGTCTGGGCGCAGAACAGCGAGCTCATTACACAACAAGTACAAGTACTTTTGGTGATTGACCGCTTAGCAAAAATACATAATACATTCCGGCATCAAATTGCTGTCATTGCATTCAGGCAATTTGAAGGCCAATAAATAAAACAAAAACTACAAAAACACTAAGCGCATTTTACCCTAATCATATTTTATTTAGTACCGGGTGAAATCAATGCGTAAGAAAATATTTGTAATTTCGTGTTGATTTCCCATTGGTTAATTAATAATTATTAATAAGTTTCCTCTGTGAGGAAATTAGTATATAAGAACAACATTTTTGAAAATAAAATGAATGGTAATTTACAAACTTAACCGTTTGCATCTTATTGTTCACAAGAGCGGCCTGGTGGCCGACAAAATAATGCGAGTTGCGCTAACAATACAACAAAGCACCTCCTCTCAATTATTACAGTATGGTCCAATCGATTTATAATCGAATAGAAGTATAATTTCGTGTTGTGATTGCTAGGTATGTATGTCGGCTGCTGTTCCTATAACTTTTGTGCGGATGATGCCTACTGCGCTACAATACCTAGGATGTCCTGTGAACGATGTCATCCATAAACTTCCAGACTTGTGATCTCCATGAGCGATACGAGTTTTTGTCCCCATCAAACTTGGGTAAAGCTTGGAACGGCTCCAAATCGATATATTTGGCGTCTGTTATTGCAAGAGGGACTCCTTCGTGTTGTTATTGTAGCGGCTAGCTACACCTCACTGGGCTGGCGCGCTCCCTCAATCATTATCGTCAAGCTCGACTAACGAAAGGTCCAGGAAACTAGCCGTTTCAACAAAGTCGGACCCTAGGGAGAGGGGTGTTAGTTAAGTAGGTTTGGCCGGACATGTGAATAGGTGATTGGTGTCGTGCAGAGACTCTCCACATGCTGGGCAAGTGTTGGGGGGTGTCGGGGTTGATCCTGGATAGGTAGGAGTTTAACCTGCTACAATATCCAGATCGGAGTTGAGTCAGAGTGACGCGCGTCTCACGAGGCAGCTGGAGCTCCTCAGCTGCTATGGGTGGAGGTTGGACTCCCAGGACTGCATTCACAGGGCGGGTGTCAATATATTTAGTTACCGACTCCCTGTGAATGTTGTCCAGAGCCTGTCGGTATGCCCTTGGGTCCAGCGGTAAGCGTACGTATGTCTGGACCTCGTCCGTCAGTTGTGAGAGATGTCCCCTGATGTGCCTGGGTGCCGGCTCCAGCGCGAGCAGGTCTCTATTGGGTTGCCCCGGACGGTGGCACCCCAGTAGAAACTGCTTTGTGAGCATCATATTGTGCTCCTGCACTGGAAGCACGTTAGCCTCATGGTAGAGGTGATCCACAGGCGTCATCAGGAGACATCCCGTCACTGTCCTGAGTGCGGCGTTCTGACAGGTCTCCAGTCTTGACCACTAAGTCCTGCTAGTTCCAGGTGACGAAATTGGCGCGGCATAATTTAGAACCGGCCGGCCAATCGCCTTGTATGTTGCCAACAACGTTTCTTTGTCTTTGCGCCAAGTGCTGCCGGCGAGCGACTTGAGGACTTTGTTGCGGCTCTGTACCTTGTTGACGATTGCGGTTGTATGCGCTGAGAAGGAGACCAGGCTGTCGAGGGTGACTCCCAGGATCTTCGGGTGGTTAACCGTCGGAATGGGGGTCCCCTCGATGTGGATGTCGAGGGTGAGCCCGACCTCCTTCGTCCAGGATTTAAAAAGGGTCGCCGTGGACTTAGCAGGAGACAGCGTCAAATTCCGTCCCGTAAAGTAGTGAGCAAGGTCTGGGAGGTAGCTGTTCACTTTGGAGCACAAGCCATCAATTCCATTGCCGGTAGCCATTATCGTGCAGTCGTCGGCATACGAGACCAGTGTGATTCCCTCTGGCGGGGAAGGGAGTTGCGAGATGTAGAAGTTGAATAATAGGGGGGATAGGACGCCACCCTGTGGTACCCCCTGCTTAATTCTTCTCGCTTTTGACACTGAGTCACGGTAGCACACCGACGCTTGACGACCACACAGGTAGTTCGCGGTCCATCGCTTCAACGCCGCTGGGAGAGGTGAGGCCTCCACGTCCTTCAGCAAGATGGAGTGGCTAACTGTGTCGAAGGCCTTCGACAAGTCCAAGGCCACGAGGACGGTTCTCTCACAGGGGCGGTTGCCGTTGAGACCACGATTAACCTGAGTGTTTATAGCGTTAAGTGGTGCTGTGGTGCTATGCACTTTCCGGAAGCCGTGTTGATGCTTCGCCGGGCTGAGGTGGTGATTGAAATGCGGGAGCAGCAGGGCCTCAAGAGTCTTAACCACTGGAGAAAGCAGGGAGATCGGCCGATAGGACTCGCCGTGGCCGGCCGGTTTCCCTGGTTTCAGCAGTGGTATCACCCTACTGGTCTTCCAGATATCTGGAATGACCAAGGTGCTTAGCGACAGGTTGAGGACCTTGGTGAGATATGCTACTCCCGCGGTGCCCAATTTTTTCAGCATCAACATACTTGACCCGTCTGGGCCAATGGATTTGGAGGCTTTCGCCTTCCCGATGGCTTCCTTCACCTCAGTGGTAGAGAGGACAATTGGTGCGCTTGGTGTTGACTTGCGCAGCCTTCTGGTGACTGACCGTTTGGTTCTGTCGGCCGAAGGATGCAGTGTAAATTGTCGACTAAAATAGTTCGCGCATCGCTTCGGGTCCGACGAGACGTGGTCTCCAAAGGAGATTTCTGTTCGATCATCACGCCTCGTTGGGTTGGACAGGGACCTCACGGTCGACCATAATTTGCCCACTCCGGCACCGAGGTTGCAGGACTTAAGATGCTCCCTACACTTGTTCCGCTTAAGAACGTTGACCAGGCGTTGGATCTCCCCGTTTAGTTGCCTAATACGGGGATTACCGGGGTCCGCCTGCCGGAGGTGGTCGCGTTCATCCGCTAGAGACACCGCCGCACCCGGGAAGTCAGGACGGATCACAGGGATCCTCCCTGCCGGAATGAAACGGGCTGCAGCGGACTTCACCACCCTGCGGAACAAGCGCTCGCCTACGCGAACGTCGGTTGGAGTTGAGAGAGCACTGAAGGCGTCTTCAGTGAAATCCTCGAACCGCTCCCAGTCAGCTTTTTTGAAGTTGACATAGGTGTGGCGATCCGAGGCAACATAGTTGGCAGGTCTGTCAATCGAGATGATTATGGGTAGGTGGTCTGATGCAAGCGATAGCATAGGTCGCCACGTTATGCTATTTATCAGACCTGCGCTAGCTATTGTTAGATCTGGCGAGCTGCTGCAACTACCCACAATCCTGGTGGGGGCTTCGTCGTTCATGGTGCAGAATGTCGAATCGTCTATCTGCTCTGCCAAAATATTTCCCCTACGATCATTTGATAGGCTTGAGAACCAAAGATCGTGATGCGCATTAAAGTCTCCAACTACCAAACGGTTTTCACCACTGAGGAGCGCACCTATGTCAGGGTGATATCCAGCGGGGCAGCAGGAGACAGGGGGTATATACATGTTAAATATTTCGAGCTCGACATTGCCTGACCGGACAGCAATCCCTTGACATTCTAAGGTGCTGTCCCTTGGGTCGATGTCTAGGTTTGGTGTTGCCGTAGAGGCAGGAGGCGTGCGTTGAGGCACCGGCGCGGCGGGCGTAAGGGGGGATGCCGTGGAGGCTTGGGGCGCTTGAGTGCGCGAGCAACACTGGCCCACATAGGATGTGGACCACTCCCTGGTTTTCTTAAGGCCTGAGCAGACCTTAAGATGGCACCATCCGTTGCACGAATTACACCTCACCTAAGTGGAATTCGGATGGAGCCTTCTCTGGCAGATGCAGCAGAAGTAGGTTTCTGGGCCAGGGTTAGGCTCGACGCCCGCCCTAGCCAGAAGTATGAGTAGCAATCCTGCTGCAAGGTATTGCACCCAAGGGGAGATAAGATTGGGGGTGTCCGGCAGCCTAAGTGGGGTTAGGTCGCCGAAAAAACAGTCCTTGGTCGGATGAAATCCGAGTCACTTCGGTAGCGTAGAACCGACTGTAGTGGAAGTGACTATATCCTAGTAGTTGTGGACGCTTTCACGAAGTTCATGAAGCTTTACCCGACCAATTCGACAAGTTCACGGGAGATGACTTCCGCCCGTGAACGGTATTTTAGTTATTATTGTCGACCCCAGCGGGTTATTTCGGGCAGAGGAACGTGCTTCACCTTTGGCATCACCTCAGGCCAATGGCCAGGTGGAGAGAGTCAATCGCGTCATTAAGGCAATGCTAGGTAAACTCACTGATCCTATAAATCACGCCGACTGGTCTAACCGGCTATTGCTGGTAGAATACGCCATTAATAACTCCGTACACGGCACAACTAAGAACACACCAAGTATGCTTTTATTCGGTGTCGAGCAAAAGGGGGAACTCGGTGATGAGTTTGCGGAATACTTCGATGAGAAGTTACGGCGGGAAGGTGAGAAAGGCCTTATAGGCCTACGCGCCGCCGCTGATAGGGCCATACAAAATGCGCAAGAATATAGTCAAAGTTATTTTCTTAGGCGTAGTAAGGACGCGAAAAAATATAGCGTTGGCGACTTTGTCGTCATACGAAACACTGATACTGCCGCTGGAACTAATAAGAAGTTTACATCAAGATATAAAGGGCCCTATGTTGTGCTTAAGGTCATCGGGAATGACCGGTATGTGATACGAGACATAGATAATTGCCAACTGACACAACTGCCTTACGACGGTGTGGATGAAGCGAATAGAATGCGAAAATGGCTACATTATGAAAAGGCTGAGTCTATCAATAAAGAAAGCAATACCTAGTTCTAGAAGTATAACTAATATTAAGCTCATTAATCTTAAATTTAAAAGAAATCGATCGTGGTCATTCTATGGTCAGGCTGGCCGAGTTGTGAACGTGCTATTATAGCCTTAATACAATTAGGCTAGCGATAAGGTGGCAACACCGCAATTGTTAGAATCCACAGACACTTCGGGTAGAAATGAAATGGAAAAAACGATCATACATTTCCTATTATCAAGGCGCATCACATCGTACCAGTAATTATCTTCAACTTTAAAATAATATAAGCATATTATATAATACACTTGTATCTTACAAAGTATATAAATAAACAGTTTACAGAATATATAATATCTAAGTATTTATCTTGTTACCTACATTTTGTTTAGATTGCTTACTACTTAAAAACGGAATGTTCGTTCAAAATACTCCTGTCTGGCAGCACTATGTACCAGAAAAAGTTTCCGTACAAAGCAAAATGGGGAATCCCCGCATTAAGCAAACACGGTTATTTTTTAATGCGTGATCGATATTTGATTGAATACATTTGTATTAGAGTAGTTTTAGAGTTTCGGTATATTAAATTCGATGATGGCTCCTAAAACTAAAGAAATCAGCGCTGAAGAGAGAAGTAGTATTGTAAAACTTAGAAAAGAAGGCAAAACATACCGCGAAGTTGGGCAGATTTTAGGAAGAAGTCACTCTTCTGTGCAATACGTTGTGTAATCATTCAATTCAACTGGTTCTATTTATCTAAGCCTCGCTCAGGACGGCCAAATTGAGCGAATGCGAAGAACGAACTATTTTGCAGGCTGTGAATAGGAATCCAAGGATAACTGCATCCAAAGTAAGTGAAAACATTAAAACTTTATTTGATAAGGAGGTCCATGAAGATACTGTTCCGTCAGTTGTGAGAGATGTCCCCTGGCCGGCCAATCGCCTTGTATGTTGCCAACAACGTTTCTTTGTCTTTGCGCCAAGTGCTGCCGGCGAGCGACTTGAGGACTTTGTTGCGGCTCTGTACCTTGTTGACGATTGCGGTTGTATGCGCTGAGAAGGAGACCAGGCTGTCGAGGGTGACTCCCAGGATCTTCGGGTGGTTAACCGTCGGAATGGGGGTCCCCTCGATGTGGATGTCGAGGGTGAGCCCGACCTCCTTCGTCCAGGATTTAAAAAGGGTCGCCGTGGACTTAGCAGGAGACAGCGTCAAATTCCGTCCCGTAAAGTAGTGAGCAAGGTCTGAGAGGTAGCTGTTCACTTTGGAGCACAAGCCATCAATTCCATTGCCGGTAGCCATTATCGTGCAGTCGTCGGCATACGAGACCAGTGTGACTCCCTCTGGCGGGGAAGGGAGTCGCGAGATGTAGAAGTTGAATAATAGGGGGGATAGGACGCCACCCTGTGGTACCCCCTGCTTAATTCTTCTCGCTTTTGACACTGAGTCACGGTAGCACACCGACGCTTGACGACCACACAGGTAGTTCGCGGTCCATCGCTTCAACGCCGCTGGGAGAGGTGAGGCCTCCACGTCCTTCAGCAAGATGGAGTGGCTGACTGTGTCGAGGGCCTTCGACAAGTCCAGAGCCACGAGGACGGTTCTCTCACAGGGGCGGTTGCCGTTGAGACCACGATTAACCTGAGTGTTTATAGCGTTAAGTGGTGCTGTGGTGCTATGCACTTTCCGGAAGCCGTTTTGATGCTTCGCCGGGCTGAGGTGGTGATTGAAATGCGGGAGCAGCAGGGCCTCAAGTGTCTTAACCACTGGAGATAGCAGGGAGATCGGCCGATAGGACTCGCCTTGGCCGGCCGGTTTCCCTGGTTTCAGCAGTGGTATCACCCTACTGGTCTTCCAGATATCTGGAATGACCAAGGTGCTAAGCGACAGGTTGAGGACCTTGGTGAGATATGCTACTCCCGCGGTGCCCAATTTTTTCAGCATCAACATACTTAACCCGTCTGGGCCAATGGATTTGGAGGCTTTCGCCTTCCCGATGGCTTCCTTCACCTCAGTGGTAGAGAGGACAATTGGTGCGCTTGGTGTTGACTTGCGCAGCCTTCTGGTGACTGACCGTTTGGTTCTGTCGGCCGAAGGATGCAGTGTAAATTGTCGACTAAAATAGTTCGCGCATCGCTTCGGGTCCGACGAGACGTGGTCTCCAAAGGAGATTTCTGTTCGATCATCACGCCTCGTCGGGTTGGACAGGGACCTCACGGTCGACCATAATTTGCCCACTCCGGCACCGAGGTTGCAGGACTTAAGGTGCTCCCTCCACTTGTTCCGCTTATGAACGTTGACCAGGCGTTGGATCTCCCCGTTTAGTTGCCTAATACGGGGATTACCGGGGTCCGCCTGCCGGAGGTGGTCGCGTTCATCCGCTAGAGACACCGCCGCACCCGGGAAGTCAGGACGGATCACAGGGATCCTCCCTGCCGGAATGAAACGGGCTGCAGCGGACTTCACCACCCTGCGGAACAAGCGCTCGCCTACGCGAACGTCGGTTGGAGTTGAGAGAGCACTGAAGGCGTCTTCAGTGAAATCCTCGAACCGCTCCCAGTCAGCTTTTTTGAAGTTGACATAGGTGTGGCGATCCGAGGCAACATAGCTGGCAGGTCTGTCAATCGAGAGGATTATGGGTAGGTGGTCTGATGCAAGCGATAGCATAGGTCGCCACGTTATGCTATTTATCAGACCTGCGCTAGCTATTGTTAGATCTGGCGAGCTGCTGCAACTACCCACAATCCTGTTGGGGGCTTCGTCGTTCATGGTGCAGAATGTCGAATCGTCTATCTGCTCTGCCAAAATATTTCCCCTACGGTCATTTGATAGGCTTGAGAACCAAAGATCGTGATGCGCATTAAAGTCTCCAACTACCAAACGGTTTTCACCACAGAGGAGCGCACCTATGTCAGGGTGATATCCAGCGGGGCATCGCCTGACCGGACAGCAATCCCTTGACATTCTAAGGTGCTGTCCCTTGGGTCGATGTCTACATCGATGAGACGATACTGCACGGTGTTGTGTAGAATGAAGGCTAGGCCTCCACCATTATCTCGCTCGCGATCTCTACGAAGCACGTTGTAACCGTCGCAGTTCGTTAAAGTTGAGCTGCGACGTAGCTTCGTTTCTTGGACCGCAGCTATTAACAGCCCGTGCCGAGCCATGAAGGCAACCACCTCCGAGATCTTGCTCGAGAGTCCGTTGCAGTTGAACTGTAGGAGTCTCGTCTGTCTCGGTAAGGTTGTCGCGTTGAGGGGGGTGAGGGATTGGATCCGAGGGCCGGCCCGTCCTGGGTGCGCATCCAGCTGTGGTTGTAAGGGCCCAACGATTGTTGTGGGCGGTGTCGTGAGCGACACTGGCGGGGGGTTGTTGCGGCAGCAGGAAGCGGTAAAGCTCTCGGACCAGTCCCTTGTGGTGCGTAGGCCAGAGCACGCCCGGAAGTGGCACCAGCCCTGGCAGGCGTTACACCTGACGGAGCAGGCATTCCGGTGCACTCTGGCCCGGCATACACAGCAGATGGTGGGGGCAACCAGTAGTTGCTGGTTGGCGCCACGTGTGGTGGAGGTTTGGGGCGCTTGAGTGCGCGAGCAACACTGGCCCACATAGGATGTGGACCACTCCCTGGTTTTCTTAAGGCCTGAGCAGACCTTAAGATGGCACCATCCGTTGCACGAATTACACCTCACCGAAGTGGAATTCGGATGGAGCCTTCTCTGGCAGATGCAGCAGAAGTAGGTTTCTGGGCCAGGGTTAGGCTCGACGCCCGCCCTGGCCAGAAGTATGAGTAGCAATCCTGCTGCAAGGTATTGCACCCAAGGGGAGATAAGATTGGGGGTGTCCGGCAGCCTAAGTGGGGTTAGGTCGCCGAAAAAACAGTCCTTGGTCGGATGAAATCCGAGTCACTTCGGTAGCGTAGAACCGACTGTAGTGGAAGTGACTATATCCTAGTAGTTGTGGACGCTTTCACGAAGTTCGTGAAGCTTTACCCGACCAATTCGACAAGTTCACGGGAGATGACTTCCGCCCGTGAACGGTATTTTAGTTATTATAGTCGACCCCAGCGGGTTATTTCGGGCAGAGGAACGTGCTTCACCTTTGGCATCACCTCAGGCCAATGGCCAGGTGGAGAGAGTCAATCGCGTCATTAAGGCAATGCTAGGTAAACTCACTGATCCTATAAATCACGCCGACTGGTCTAACCGGCTATTGCTGGTAGAATACGCCATTAATAACTCCGTACACGGCACAACTAAGAACACACCAAGTATGCTTTTATTCGGCGTCGAGCAAAAGGGGGAACTCGGTGATGAGTTTGCGGAATACTTCGATGAGAAGTTACGGCGGGAAGGTGAGAAAGACCTTATAGGCCTACGCGCCGCCGCTGATAGGGCCATACAAAATGCGCAAGAATATAGTCAAAGTTATTTTCTTAGGCGTAGTAAGGACGCGAAAAAATATAGCGTTGGCGACTTTGTCGTCATACGAAACACTGATACTGCCGCAGGAACTAATAAGAAGTTTACATCAAGATATAAAGGGCCCTATGTTGTGCTTAAGGTCATCGGGAATGACCGGTATGTGATACGAGACATAGATAATTGCCAACTGACACAACTGCCTTGCGACGGTGTGGATGAAGCGAATAGAATGCGAAAATGGCTACATAATGAAAAGGCTGAGTCTATCAATAAAGAAAGCAATACCTAGTTCTAGAAGTATAACTAATATTAATCTCATTAATCTTAAATTTAAAAGAAATCGATCGTGGTCAATCTATGGTCAGGCTGGCCGAGTTGTGAACGTGCTATTATAGCCTTAATACAATTAGGCTAGCGATAAGGTGGCAACACCGCAATTGTTAGAATCCACAGACACTTCGGGTAGAAATGAAATGGAAAAAACGATCATACATTTCCTATTATCAAGGCGCATCACATCGTACCAGTAATTATCTTCAACTTTAAAATAATATAAGCATATTATATAATACACTTGTATCTTACAAACTATATAAATAAACAGTTTACAGAATATATAATATCTAAGTATTTATCTTGTTACCTACATTTTGTTTAGATTGCTTACTACTTAAAAACGGAATGTTCGTTCAAAATACTCCTGTCTGGCAGCACTATGTACCAGAAAAAGTTTCCGTACAAAGCAAAATGGGGAATCCCCGCATTAAGCAAACACGGTTATTTTTTAATGCGTGATCGATATTTGATTGAATACATTTGTATTAGAGTAGTTTTAGAGTTTCGGTATATTAAATTCGATGATGGCTCCTAAAACTAAAGAAATCAGCGCTGAAGAGAGAAGTAGTATTCTAAAACTTAGAAAAGAAGGCACAACATACCGCGAAGTTGGGCAGATTTTAGGAAGAAGTCACTCTTCTGTGCAATACGTTGTGTAATCATTCAATTCAACTGGTTCTATTTATCTAAGTCTCGCTTAGGACGGCCAAATTGAGCGAATGCGAAGAACGAACTATTTTGCAGGCTGTGAATAGGTATCCAAGGATAACTGCATCCAAAGTAAGTGAAAACATTAAAACTTTATTTGATAAGGAGGTCCATGAAGATACTGTTCCGTCAGTTGTGAGAGATGTCCCCTGATGTGCCTGGGTGCCGGCTCCAGCGCGAGCAGGTCTCTATTGGGGTGCCCCGGACGGTGGCATCCCAGTAGAGACTGTTTTGTGAGCATAATGTTGTGCTCCTGCACTGGAAGCACGTTACCCTCATGGTAGAGGTGATCCACAGCCGTCATCAGGAGACATCCCGTCACTGTCCTGAGTGCGGCGTTCTGACAGGCCTCTAGTCTTGACCACTGAGTCCTGCTAGTTCCAGGCGACCAAATTGGCGCGGCATAATTTAGAACCGGCCGGCCAATCGCCTTGTATGTTGCCAACAACGTTTCTTTGTCTTTGCGCCAAGTGCTGCCGGCGAGCGACTTGAGGACTTTGTTGCGGCTCTGTACCTTGTTGACGATTGCGGTTGTATGCGCTGAGAAGGAGACCAGGCTGTCGAGGGTGACTCCCAGGATCTTCGGGTGGTTAACCGTCGGAATGGGGGTCCCCTCGATGTGGATGTCGAGGGTGAGCTCGACCTCCTTCGTCCAGGATTTAAAAAGGGTCGCCGTGGACTTAGCAGGAGACAGCGTCAAATTCCGTCCCGTAAAGTAGTGAGCAAGGTCTGGGAGGTAGGTGTTCACTTTGGAGCACAAGCCATCAATTCCATTGCCGGTAGCCATTATCGTGCAGTCGTCGGCATACGAGACCAGTGTGACTCCCTCTGGCGGGGAAGGGAGTCGCGAGATGTAGAAGTTGAATAGGGGGGATAGGACGCCACCCTGTGGTACCCCCTGCTTAATTCTTCTCGCTTTTGACACTGAGTCACGGTAGCACACCGACGCTTGACGACCACACAGGTAGTTCGCGGTCCATCGCTTCAACGCCGCTGGGAGAGGTGAGGCCTCCACGTCCTTCAGCAAGATGGAGTGGCTGACTGTGTCGAAGGCCTTCGACAAGTCCAGAGCCACGAGGACGGTTCTCTCACAGGGGCGGTTGCCGTTGAGACCACGATTAACCTGAGTGTTTATAGCGTTAAGTGGTGCTGTGGTGCTATGCACTTTCCGGAAGCCGTGTTGATGCTTCGCCGGGCTGAGGTGGTGATTGAAATGCGGGAGCAGCAGGGCCTCAAGTGTCTTAACCACTGGAGAAAGCAGGGAGATCGGCCGATAGGACTCGCCTTGGCCGGCCGGTTTCCCTGGTTTCAGCAGTGGTATCACCCTACTGGTCTTCCAGATATCTGGAATGACCAAGGTGCTTAGCGACAGGTTGAGGACCTTGGTGAGATATGCTACTCCCGCGGTGCCCAATTTTTTCAGCATCAACATACTTAACCCGTCTGGGCCAATGGATTTGGAGGCTTTCGCCTTCCCGATGGCTTCCTTCACCTCAGTGGTAGAGAGGACAATTGGTGCGCTTGGTGTTGACTTGCGCAGCCTTCTGGTGACTGACCGTTTGGTTCTGTCGGCCGAAGGATGCAGTGTAAATTGTCGACTAAAATAGTTCGCGCATCGCTTCGGGTCCGACGAGACGTGGTCTCCAAAGGAGATTTCTGTTCGATCATCACGCCTCGTCGGGTTGGACAGGGACCTCACGGTCGACCATAATTTGCCCACTCCGGCACCGAGGTTGCAGGAATTAAGGTGCTCCCTCCACTTGTTCCGCTTATGAACGTTGACCAGGCGTTGGATCTCCCCGTTTAGTTGCCTAATACGGGGATTACCGGGGTCCGCCTGCCGGAGGTGGTCGCGTTCATCCGCTAGAGACACCGCCGCACCCGGGAAGTCAGGACGGATCACAGGGATCCTCCCTGCCGGAATGAAACGGGCTGCAGCGGACTTCACCACCCTGCGGAACAAGCGCTCGCCTACGCGAACGTCGGTTGAAGTTGAGAGAGCACTGAAGGCGTCTTCAGTGAAATCCTCGAACCGCTCCCAGTCAGCTTTTTTGAAATTGACATAGGTGTGGCGATCCAAAGCAACATAGTTGGCAGGTCTGTCAATCGAGATGATTATGGGTAGGTGGTCTGATGCAAGCGATAGCATAGGTCGCCACGTTATGCTATTTATCAGACCTGCGCTAGCTATTGTTAGATCTGGCGAGCTGCTGCAACTACCCACAATCCTGGTGGGGTCTTCGTCGTTCATGGTGCAGAATGTCGAATCGTCTATCTGCTCTGCCAAAATATTTCCCCTACGATCATTTGATAGGCTTGAGAACCAAAGATCGTGATGCGCATTAAAGTCTCCAACTACCAAACGGTTTTCACCACAGAGGAGCGCACCTATGTCAGGGTGATATCCAGCGGGGCAGCAGGAGAGGTTTGGTGTTGCTGTGAGCTCCGGGGAGCCGTAGAGGTAGGAGGCGTGCGTTGAGGCACCGGCGCGGGGGGCGCAAGGGGGGATGCCGTGGAGGTTTGGGGCGCTTGAGTGCGCGAGCAACACTGGCCCACATAGGATGTGGACCACTCCCTGGTTTTCTTAAGGCCTGAGCAGACCTTTAGATGGCACCATCCGTTGCACGAATTACACCTCACCGAAGTGGAATTCGGATGGAGCCTTCTCTGGCAGATGCAGCAGAAGTAGGTTTCTGGGCCAGGGTTAGGCTCGACGCCCGCCCTGGCCAGAAGTATGAGTAGCAATCCTGCTGCAAGGTATTGCACCCAAGGGGAGATAAGATTGGGGGTGTCCGGCAGCCTAAGGGTAAGGTCGCCGAAAAAACAGTCCTTGGTCGGATGAAATCCGAGTCACTTCGGTAGCGTAGAACCGACTGTAGTGGAAGTGACTATATCCTAGTAGTTGTGGACGCTTTCACGAAGTTCGTGAAGCTTTACCCGACCAATTCGACAAGTTCACGGGAGATGACTTCCGCCCGTGAACGGTATTTTAGTTATTATAGTCGACCCCAGCGGGTTATTTCGGGCAGAGGAATGTGCTTCACCTCTGGCATCACCTCAGGCCAATGGCCAGGTGGAGAGAGTCAATCGCGTCATTAAGGCAATGCTAGGTAAACTCACTGATCCTATAAATCACGCCGACTGGTCTAACCGGCTATTGCTGGTAGAATACGCCATTAATAACTCCGTACACGGCACAACTAAGAACACACTGTAGTGACCTACAGTAAATATACACACAAATACAATAGCTGACTGTGCAATACAGCAGTATAAACAAATGCATAGCTTAGCACATTGACCGCTGCACTGCCGCAACGCTATCGCTGCGCCGGCAGAATATTTCAGTGACACATAATGCTTAGCATGCACTCTTTTAATTGGTTACGCTATTATTGGAAAGCGGAAAACTAAAGTCATTGGAAAAAGAGGTGGAGTTATGGAAATGATTTTCTGTTACATTTTTAGTATAAATAGGCTTAAGTTTTGTTAAATAAAGCAGAATCAGATTAAACAGAACTATCGCTGTTTTGATTTCATTCTCAACTTTCTGGCAACTTGTTAGCTGCCTACTGACTGGCAGAATTCTCCCTGCCTTATAAAGAGGAGCATATAAATAATAACCAAAGGGCTACCACATGGCGATCCTGCCAAATTGCTAGGACCATTTCCTGACAAAATACTAGGACCAAGAAAATTTTTCTTTCGATATTTGAATTTTAACACAAATTTCAACCGGAACATTTTCAAAAACACAATTTTTCAATGAATGATTCAGATCAAACAATCAGCAAAGCTGAGTTTTATAAAATATTCGATAAATATTTAAAGGAACCTTACCGTCCAGAAGGGCAAATAGTAAATAATCCGCCAACCTATACACCAACACCAATCACTGCGGGTCCGAAGAGGATTACCATAGAAGAATACAAGAATAGGCAATTAAAAACGCCTAACATTAAGAAGGAAGTCAAAACCCCAAAAAGGAAGAGAGGCGGCAAACAATTCAATCGGAGAAAGCAGAAGGCGATACTTTTTAATAAATTAAATTTAGAAACCGGTAGAGATAAGAAAATTATCATTTTACAACAAATAAAAAATTTACAATAAACTTCATATAATTACGCAAATAGAATACTAAAAACAAAAAAAAAAATAAAATAATTCAAAAAAAAAAAAAAAAAAAAAAAAAATGCACTGTACAAATTGCGTAGATTGTAAAAGATATAAAGACAGTTTACCAGAAAAAATTAAGAATAAGACACTAATAATACTATTAGATTCTAATAACTTTAAACTCAGACACAGTAAAGACATTTACTACTGCCCAACTGCAGAAGCGGCATCCCAAATTATAAAAGAAAGAAACAAAAACTATAGCTAAATAAAAAAAAAAAAAAAAAAAAAAAAAAATTATATTTTAATAAAGAAGAATTTTAGCAATATGGGCGGACAAGAATCCAAAATCAGCGATCCAAAAGCAAATGTTATAAATGAAGTAACAGTTGAAGCAGATCAAAAACAAACAATGGTAGAATTGCTATTAATTATAATAACAACAATATTAGTTGCAGATTTTGTCCTTAAAATACATTCAATATATAGAAATAAACTAAAAAAAAATTTCACTTATAATATCAAACAAGACCAAATTTAAAAAAAATTATGGAACAATGGTCTAAAATTATAGAAAAAATAGAAGTAGAAAAAGAAAATTTTAATAAATCTTACAAATGTTTAAATAAAACAATAAAAGTAAAAGAAGAAACATTAAATAAGCATTTAAGAATATTAATAGCAGCACTAGAGAACATTAGAAGTATACTAAATGTTCACATAACTAAATTAACAAAAGAACATAAAGAAATTGGACTAGGAGTATTTTGGTCATATAGGGACAAATTACTTAAAATAATAGCAAATTACAATCTAGATATAAACATCCCACATACAATCAACACACAAATATTAATCCCAACTGAAAATTTCAACTTTGAGTCCATTCAACAGATAATTACAATGTCTGAATTTAGTCTACAAACAGCTATGAAAGCTATTCCGAGCTTTTCCGGAAATTACAAAGATTTGGAATCATTTCTAAAAATTATTGAAATAATTTATAACAGCCTAACCGAAACAGGCAAAACAGCACTAATAGATTTTGTGGTCTACGTGAAACTGAGTCAAACGGTGAAGACAAACGTAACTGCAATACAAATACCACAAACATTAGAGCAACTAAAAACCTCATTGACTAATAAATACAAATGCACAACAACTATACCCCACATACAAAACCAACTCGCTAATCTCACCCAAAGAAATCTAAGCATAGCAAATTTCAAAAATAAAATATTACAGTTGATATCAGAACTAAATGTACTGCAAATAGGACAGCTAGGAACAAATTCAACAACTGAACAAAAATCATTGATCACTCAACTCAAAGAACAATACAGTCTGACAATATTTAAAAACGGACTAAATGACCATATTAAACAAACAGTATTTGCTGCACTACCTAAATCTTTTGACACTGCTGTTGAACTTGCTCTAGAAATAGAACAAGGAAATCAACACAATAGTAGAAATGTTATGTTCATCAGAGACAATAATAGAAACAACAATAACGCCAATTAACGCAATTACCCAAAACCAACAAATCCAGATGAAACAAGAAGATTTATAGCATTTTGTAATTATTATAGACGTTTCATACCAAATTTTGCTCAAATCGTAAAATGTTTAAATTCATTATTGAAAAAAGGAAAACCTTTTATTTGGTCAGAAGAATGCGAAAAAGCATTCAATAATTTCAAACAGAAGCTAATCAGCCCTCCGATATTACAATATCCAGACTTTGACAAACCTTTTATTCTCACAACGGAAGCATCTGACTTTGCTTTAGGAGCTATTTTATCACAAGGAGAAATAGGTCATGATCTACCAATATCATACGCAAGTAAATCGTTGCAAAAACACGATATTAATAAACCAATTATAGAAAAAGAATTACTAGCAATCCATTGGGGAATTAATTACTTTAGGACATATCTCTATGGCAGAAAATTCATCGTAGTCACTGACCACAGACCACTAGTATCACTATTTTCGCACAGAAACCCATCATCAAAAATGACAAGAATTAGAATAGAATTATCTGAATATGACTTTGAAATTATATACAAGCAAGGCAAGATAAACACCAATGCAGATGCATTATCACGCATCAAGATAGACAGTGACATACTTAAAGCAATGATTCCAACAAGTAAAACCGAAAAAGAAGATAATAAAAGCATTAACGTTATAACAAGGAGCAAGGCCGCAGAATTAACGAATATTGAAGAAAAAGAATTAGCGCAAAAGAATATAAATACCGGTACACGCATTATTAAAGAAAATACAGCTCTCAAGAAGCCTGATCAACTTCATATTTGGGAATGTACATCTTTTAATGACGTAAAGAAAATGAAGAAATTGAAATTTTATATTGAAAAAGAAAGTAGTACTACAATTGAAATAATTGATAATGAAGTGCACGTAACCTGTAGCGATGACCCTTTGAATCTAGATTCATTGTTGGAGAAACTACATGGTTCACTAAGAAGTTCACGTATAAAGGAGCTAGCCCTTTGTGACAAAGATTTTATATATAAAAACATTGATATGAATGCATTCAAGAGGAAATACAATGAATTAGAAATGAATAAACGCGCGCCAATAAAAATACTAATATATAGAGCTCCAAGAGAAGTAGAAAGTATGATACTTAAATATAAATTGATAGATGAATTTCACTGCTCTAACATTGCAGGTCACTTAGGAATCCGAAAAACTATTTTAAAACTCAAACAAAGATATATTTGGAAAAATATGAGACAGATGGTAAAAGAATTTATAAACAACTGCAAAAAATGCACACAAAACAAAGTAGTTAACCACACAAAAGAACCACTTGTAGTGACAGACACACCAACCACAACTTTTGACACCATAACTATTGACACTGTAGGCCCATTGCGCATATCTAATGGCTACAGATACATATTGACAATGCAATGTGACTTATCAAAATTTGTAATAGCACACCCAATTGAAAGTAAAGACGCAAAAACAATAGCAACCACTTTAGTTGAACAACTCATTCTAAAGTACGGTTTCATTAAAACATTAAAATCAGACAGAGGGACAGAATTTGTAAACGAGCTAATGAGTAACGTATGTAATTTACTCAACACACGACAAATATTTTCCACTCCATATCACCATCAAACAATAGGCGCACTTGAGAAAAACCACAGAACGCTTAACGAGTATTTACTTTCATTTGCCGACGACTATGAATGGGACAAGTGGATCTCATATTACACTTTCGCATACAACACCACCCCTCACGTAGACACATTGTATTCACCGTATGAATTAGTTTTTGGTAAACTACCAACTCTACCAAGTGACAACATAAGTAAACAAAACAAAATTTACGACATTGATAATTATGCCAATGAATTGAAAATGAGACTCCAAACCTCAATAAAAAATGCAAGAAATATTATAAACATTGTAAAAAGTAAACGAAAAACAAATTCTGACAATAATGTAAACATAAGTAATTTTGAAATAGGAGACTTAGTTTATGTAAAAATAGAAAATAGAAAGAAAAATCAAGGCCCATACCATGGCCCATATAAAATTGTAAACAAAAGAGGAGTAAACTCCACTTTAGATATTAATGGTAAACATAAAGAACTACATAACAACATATTAAAAAAATACAAAGAATTACATTAAGAACACAAAAATAATTATTAAGCATAAATTATAGTTTAAGTACAACAAAATTATAGCAATAAGCAAAATATTATCATATCCATACACATGTAAAACATTTGCATATCTCCACACAAAAATTTATTTCATTACAAGAACGAAATAAATTTTTCCTCTAAAGGGTAAGGGTGTAGTGACCTACAGTAAATATACACACAAATACAATAGCTGACTGTGCAATACAGCAGTATAAACAAATGCATAGCTTAGCACATTGACCGCTGCACTGCCGCAACGCTATCGCTGCGCCGGCAGAATATTTCAGTGACACATAATGCTTAGCATGCACTCTTTTAATTGGTTACGCTATTATTGGAAAGCGGAAAACTAAAGTCATTGGAAAAAGAGGTGGAGTTATGGAAATGATTTTCTGTTACATTTTTAGTATAAATAGGCTTAAGTTTTGTTAAATAAAGCAGAATCAGATTAAACAGAACTATCGCTGTTTTGATTTCATTCTCAACTTTCTGGCAACTTGTTAGCTGCCTACTGACTGGCAGAATTCTCCCTGCCTTATAAAGAGGAGCATATAAATAATAACCAAAGGGCTACCACAACACCAAGTATGCTTTTATTCGGTGTCGAGCAAAAGGGGGAACTCGGTGATGAGTTTGCGGAATACTTCGATGAGAAGTTACGGCGGGAAGGTGAGAAAGACCTTATAGGCCTACGCGCCGCCGCTGATAGGGCCATACAAAATGCGCAAGAATATAGTCAAAGTTATTTTCTTAGGCGTAGTAAGGACGCGAAAAAATATAGCGTTGGCGACTTTGTCGTCATACGAAACACTGATACTGCCGCTGGAACTAATAAGAAGTTTACATCAAGATATAAAGGGCCCTATGTTGTGCTTAAGGTCATCGGGAATGACCGGTATGTGATACGAGACATAGATAATTGCCAACTGACACAACTGCCTTGCGACGGTGTGGATGAAGCGAATAGAATGCGAAAATGGCTACATTATGAAAAGGCTGAGTCTATCAATAAAGAAAGCAATACCTAGTTCTAGAAGTATAACTAATATTAAGCTCATTAATCTTAAATTTAAAAGAAATCGATCGTGGTCAATCTATGGTCAGGCTGGCCGAGTTGTGAACGTGCTATTATAGCCTTAATACAATTAGGCTAGCGATAAGGTGGCAACACCGCAATTGTTAGAATCCACAGACACTTCGGGTAGAAATGAAATGGAAAAAACGATCATACATTTCCTATTATCAAGGCGCATCACATCGTACCAGTAATTATCTTCAACTTTAAAATAATATAAGCATATTATATAATACACTTGTATCTTACAAACTATATAAATAAACAGTTTACAGAATATATAATATCTAAGTATTTATCTTGTTACCTACATTTTGTTTAGATTGCTTACTACTTAAAAAAGGAATGTTCGTTCAAAATAATCCTGTCTGGCAGCACTATGTACCAGAAAAAGTTTCCGTACAAAGCAAAATGGGGAATCCCCGCATTAAGCAAACACGGTTATTTTTTAATGCGTGATCGATATTTGATTGAATACATTTGTATTAGAGTAGTTTTAGAGTTTCGGTATATTAAATTCGATGATGGCTCCTAAAACTAAAGAAATCAGCGCTGACGAGAGAAGTAGTATTCTAAAACTTAGAAAAGAAGGCAAAACATACCGCGAAGTTGGGCAGATTTTAGGAAGAAGTCACTCTTCTGTGCAATACGTTGTGTAATCATTCAATTCAACTGGTTCTATTTATCTAAGTCTCGCTCAGGACGGCCAAATTGAGCGAATGCGAAGAACGAACTATTTTGCAGGCTGTGAATAGGAATCCAAGGATAACTGCATCCAAAGTAAGTGAAAACATTACAACTTTATTTGATAAGGAGGTCCATGAAGATACTGTTCCGTCAGTTGTGAGAGATGTCCCCTGATGTGCCTGGGTGCCGGCTCCAGCGCGAGCAGGTCTCTATTGGGGTGCCCCGGACGGTGGCATCCCAGTAGAGACTGTTTTGTGAGCATAATGTTGTGCTCCTGCACTGGAAGCACGTTACCCTCATGGACGAGCGACTTGAGGACTTTGTTGCGGCTCTGTACCTTGTTGACGATTGCGGTTGTATGCGCTGAGAAGGAGACCAGGCTGTCGAGGGTGACTCCCAGGATCTTCGGGTGGTTAACGGTCGGAATGGGGGTCCCCTCGATGTGGATGTCGAGGGTGAGCCCGACCTCCTTCGTCCAGGATTTAAAAAGGGTCGCCGTGGACTTAGCAGGAGACAGCGTCAAATTCCGTCCCGTAAAGTAGTGAGCAAGGTCTGGGAGGTAGCTGTTCACTTTGGAGCACAAGCCATCAATTCCATTGCCGGTAGCCATTATCGTGCAGTCGTCGGCA
The DNA here is from genome assembly GCA_963971545.1 of Philophylla caesio. Classification (NCBI taxonomy): domain Eukaryota; kingdom Metazoa; phylum Arthropoda; class Insecta; order Diptera; family Tephritidae; genus Philophylla; species Philophylla caesio. Next base: position 11,288,533 of record OZ020605.1, read on the forward strand.
TACGAGACCAGTGTGACTCCCTCTGGCGGGGAAGGGAGTCGCGAGATGTAGAAGTTGAATAATAGGGGGGATAGGACGCCACCCTGTGGTACCCCCTGCTTAATTCTTCTCGCTTTTGACACTGAGTCACGGTAGCACACCGACGCTTGACGACCACACAGGTAGTTCGCGGTCCATCGCTTCAACGCCGCTGGGAGAGGTGAGGCCTCCACGTCCTTCAGCAAGATGGAGTGGCTGACTGTGTCGAAGGCCTTCGACAAGTCCAGAGCCACGAGGACGGTTCTCTCACAGGGGCGGTTGTCGTTGAGACCACGATTAACCTGAGTGTTTATAGCGTTAAGTGGTGCTGTGGTGCTATGCACTTTCCGGAAGCCGTCTTGATGCTTCGCCGGGCTGAGGTGGTGATTGAAATGCGGGAGCAGCAGGGCCTCAAGTGTCTTAACCACTGGAGAAAGCAGGGAGATCGGCCGATAGGACTCGCCTTGGCCGGCCGGTTTCCCTGGTTTCAGCAGTGGTATCACCCTACTGGTCTTCCAGATATCTGGAATGACCAAGGTGCTTAGCGACAGGTTGAGGACCTTGGTGAGATATGCTACTCCCGCGGAGCTCAATTTTTTCAGCATCAACATACTTAACCCGTCTGGCCTATGGATTTCGCCTTCCCGATGGCTTCCTTCACCTCAGTGGTAGAGAGGACAATTGGTGCGCTTGGTGTTGACTTGCGCAGCCTTCTGGTGACTGACCGTTTGGTTCTGTCGGCCGAAGGATGCAGTGTAAATTGTTGACTAAAATAGTTCGCGCATCGCTTCGGGTCCGACGAGACGTGGTTTCCAAAGGAGATTTCTGTTCGATCATCACGCCTCGTCGGGTTGGACAGAGACCTCACGGTCGACCATAATTTGCCCACTCCGGCACCGAGGTTGCAGGACTTAAGGTGCTCCCTCCACTTGTTCCGCTTATGAACGTTGACCAGGCGTTGGATCTCCCCGTTTAGTTGCCTAATACGGGGATTACCGGGGTCCGCCTGCCGGAGGTGGTCGCGTTCATCCGCTAGAGACACCGCCGCACCCGGGAAGTCAGGACGGATCACAGGGATCCTCCCTGCCGGAATGAAACGGGCTGCAGCGGACTTCACCACCCTGCGGAACAAGCGCTCGCCTACGCGAACGTCGGTTGGAGTTGAGAGAGCACTGAAGGCGTCTTCAGTGAAATCCTCGAACCGCTCCCAGTCAGCTTTTTTGAAGTTGACATAGGTGTGGCGATCCGAGGCAACATAGTTGGCAGGTCTGTCAATCGAGATGATTATGGGTAGGTGGTCTGATGCAAGCGATAGCATAGGTCGCCACGTTATGCTATTTATCAGACCTGCGCTAGCTATTGTTAGATCTGGCGAGCTGCTGCAACTACCCACAATCCTGGTGGGGGCTTCGTCGTTCATGGTGCAGAATGTCGAATCGTCTATCTGCTCTGCCAAAATATTTCCCCTACGATCATTTGATAGGCTTGAGAACCAAAGATCGTGATGCGCATTAAAGTCTCCAACTACCAAACGGTTTTCACCACAGAGGAGCGCACCTATGTCAGGGTGATATCCAGCGGGGCAGCAGGAGACAGGGGGTATATATATGTTAAATATTTCGAGCTCGACATCGCCTGACCGGACAGCAATCCCTTGACATTCTAAGGTGCTGTCCCTTGGGTCGATGTCTACATCGATGAGACGATACTGCACGGTGTTGTGTAGAATGAAGGCTAGGCCTCCACCATTATCTCGCTCGCGATCTCTACGAAGCACGTTGTAACCGTTGCAGTTCGTTAAAGTTGAGCTGCGACGTAGCTTCGTTTCTTGGACCGCAGCTATTAACAGCCCGTGCCGAGCCATGAAGGCAACCACCTCCGAGATCTTGCTCTAGAGTCCGTTGCAGTTGAACTGTAGGAGTCTCGTCTGTTTCGGTAAGGTTGTCGCGTTGAGGGGGGTGAGGGATTGGATCCGAGGGCCGGCCCGTCCCGGGTGCGCATCCCGCTGTGGTTGTAAGGGCCCAACGATTGTTGTGGGCGGTGTCGTGAGCGACACTGGCGGGGGTTGTTGCGGCAGCAGGAAGCGGTAAAGCTCTCGGACCAGTCCCTTGTGGTGCGTAGGCCAGAGCACCCCCGGAAGTGGCACCAGCCCTGGCAGGCGTTACACCTGGCGGAGCAGGCATTCCGGTGCACTCTGGCCCGGCATACACAGCAGATGGGGGGGGCAACCAGTAGTTGCTGGTTGGCGCCACGTGTGGTGGAGCGAGGGGGGGGTGGGGAGGTTTGGTGTTGCTGTGAGCTCCGGGGAGCCGTAGAGGCAGGAGGCGTGCGTTGAGGCACCGGCGCGGGGGGCGCAAGGGGGGATGCCGTGGAGGTTTGGGGCGCTTGAGTGCGCGAGCAACACTGGCCCACATAGGATGTGGACCACTCCCTGGTTTTCTTAAGGCCTGAGCAGACCTTAAGATGGCACCATCCGTTGCACGAATTACACCTCACCGAAGTGTAATTCGGATGGAGCCTTCTCTGGCAGATGCAGCAGAAGTAGGTTTCTGGGCCAGGGTTAGGCTCGACGCCCGCCCTGGCCAGAAGTATGAGTAGCAATCCTGCTGCAAGGTATTGCACCCAAGGGGAGATAAGATTGGGGGTGTCCGGCAGCCTAAGTGGGGTTAGGTCGCCGAAAAAACAGTCCTTGGTCGGATGAAATCCGAGTCACTTCGGTAGTGGAAGTGACTATATCCTAGTAGTTGTGGACGCTTTCACGAAGTTCATGAAGCTTTACCCGACCAATTCGACAAGTTCACGGGAGATGACTTCCGCCCGTGAACGGTATTTTAGTTATTATAGTCGACCCCAGCGGGTTATTTCGGGCAGAGGAATGTGCTTCACCTTTGGCATCACCTCAGGCCAATGGCCAGGTGGAGAGAGTCAATCGCGTCATTAAGGCAATGCTAGGTAAACTCACTGATCCTAAAAATCACGCCGACTGGTCTAACCGGCTATTGCTGGTAGAATACGCCATTAATAACTCCGTACACGGCACAACTAAGAACACACCAAGTATGCTTTTATTCGGTGTCGAGCAAAAGGGGGAACTCGGTGATGAGTTTGCGGAATACTTCGATGAGAAGTTACGGCGGGAAGGTGAGAAAGACCTTATAGGCCTACGCGCCGCCGCTGATAGGGCCATACAAAATGCGCAAGAATATAGTCAAAGTTATTTTCTTAGGCGTAGTAAGGACGCGAAAAAATATAGCGTTGGCGACTTTGTCGTCATACGAAACACTGATACTGCCGCTGGAACTAATAAGAAGTTTACATCAAGATATAAAGGGCCCTATGTTGTGCTTAAGGTCATCGGGAATGACCGGTATGTGATACGAGACATAGATAATTGCCAACTGACACAACTGCCTTGCGACGGTGTGGATGAAGCGAATAGAATGCGAAAATGGCTACATTATGAAAAGGCTGAGTCTATCAATAAAGAAAGCAATACCTAGTTCTAGAAGTATAACTAATATTAAGCTCATTAATCTTAAATTTAAAAGAAATCGATCGTGGTCAATCTATGGTCAGGCTGGCCGAGTTGTGAACGTGCTATTATAGCCTTAATACAATTAGGCTAGCGATAAGGTGGCAACACCGCAATTGTTAGAATCCACAGACACTTCGGGTAGAAATGAAATGGAAAAAACGATCATATATTTCCTATTATCAAGGCGCATCACATCGTACCAGTAATTATCTTCAACTTTAAAATAATATAAGCATATTATATAATACACTTGTATCTTACAAACTATATAAATAAACAGTTTACAGAATATATAATATCTAAGTATTTATCTTGTTACCTACATTTTGTTTAGATTGCTTACTACTTAAAAAAGGAATGTTCGTTCAAAATAATCCTGTCTGGCAGCACTATGTACCAGAAAAAGTTTCCGTACAAAGCAAAATGGGGAATCCCCGCATTAAGCAAACACGGTTATTTTTTAATGCGTGATCGATATTTGATTGAATACATTTGTATTAGAGTAGTTTTAGAGTTTCGTTATATTAAATTCGATGATGGCTCCTAAAACTAAAGAAATCAGCGCTGACGAGAGAAGTAGTATTCTAAAACTTAGAAAAGAAGGCAAAACATACCGCGAAGTTGGGCAGATTTTAGGAAGAAGTCACTCTTCTGTGCAATACGTTGTGTAATCATTCAATTCAACTGGTTCTATTTATCTAAGTCTCGCTCAGGACGGCCAAATTGAGCGAATGCGAAGAACGAACTATTTTGCAGGCTGTGAATAGGAATCCAAGGATAACTGCATCCAAAGTAAGTGAAAACATTAAAACTTTATTTGATAAGGAGGTCCATGAAGATACTGTTCCGTCAGTTGTGAGAGATGTCCCCTGATGTGCCTGGGTGCCGGCTCCAGCGCGAGCAGGTCTCTATTGGGGTGCCCCGGACGGTGGCATCCCAGTAGAAACTGTTTTGTGAGCATAATGTTGTGCTCCTGCACTGGAAGCACGTTACCCTCATGGTAGAGGTGATCCACAGCCGTCATCAGGAGACATCCCGTCACTGTCCTGAGTGCGGCGTTCTGACAGGCCTCTAGTCTTGACCACTGAGTCCAGCTAGTTCCAGGCGACCAAATTGGCGCGGCATAATTTAGAACCGGCCGGCCAATCGCCTTGTATGTTCCCAACAACGTTTCTTTGTCTTTGCGCCAAGTGCTGCCGGCGAGCGACTTGAGGACTTTGTTGCGGCTCTGTACCTTGTTGACGATTGCGGTTGTATGCGCTGAGAAGGAGACCAGGCTGTCGAGGGTGACTCCCAGGATCTTCGGGTGGTTAACCGTCGGAATGGGGGTCCCCTCGATGTGGATGTCGAGGGTGAGCCCGACCTCCTTCGTCCAGGATTTAAAAAGGGTCGCCGTGGACTTAGCAGGAGACAGCGTCAAATTCCGTCCCGTAAAGTAGTGAGCAAGGTCTGGCAGGTAGCTGTTCACTTTGGAGCACAAGCCATCAATTCCATTGCCGGTAGCCATTATCGTGCAGTCGTCGGCATACGAGACCAGTGTGACTCCCTCTGGCGGGGAAGGGAGTCGCGAGATGTAGAAGTTGAATAATAGGGGGGATAGGACGCCACCCTGTGGTACCCCCTGCTTAATTCTTCTCGCTTTTGACACTGAGTCACGGTAGCACACCGACGCTTGACGACCACACAGGTAGTTCGCGGTCCATCGCTTCAACGCCGCTGGGAGAGGTGAGGCCTCCACGTCCTTCAGCAAGATGGAGTGGCTGACTGTGTCGAAGGCCTTCGACAAGTCCAGAGCCACGAGGACGGTTCTCTCACAGGGGCGGTTGCCGTTGAGACCACGATTAACCTGAGTGTTTATAGCGTTAAGTGGTGCTGTGGTGCTATGCACTTTCCGGAAGCCGTCTTGATGCTTCGCCGGGCTGAGGTGGTGATTGAAATGCGGGAGCAGCAGGGCCTCAAGTGTCTTAACCACTGGAGAAAGCAGGGAGATCGGCCGATAGGACTCGCCTTGGCCGGCCGGTTTAACTGGTTTCAGCAGTGGTATCACCCTACTGGTCTTCCAGATATCTGGAATGACCAAGGTGCTTAGCGACAGGTTGAGGACCTTGGTGAGATATGCTACTCCCGCGGAGCTCAATTTTTTCAGCATCAACATACTTAACCCGTCTGGCCTATGGATTTCGCCTTCCCGATGGCTTCCTTCACCTCAGTGGTAGAGAGGACAATTGGTGCGCTTGGTGTTGACTTGCGCAGCCTTCTGGTGACTGACCGTTTGGTTCTGTCGGCCGAAGGATGCAGTGTAAATTGTTGACTAAAATAGTTCGCGCATCGCTTCGGGTCCGACGAGACGTGGTTTCCAAAGGAGATTTCTGTTCGATCATCACGCCTCGTCGGGTTGGACAGAGACCTCACGGTCGACCATAATTTGCCCACTCCGGCACCGAGGTTGCAGGACTTAAGGTGCTCCCTCCACTTGTTCCGCTTATGAACGTTGACCAGGCGTTGGATCTCCCCGTTTAGTTGCCTAATACGGGGATTACCGGGGTCCGCCTGCCGGAGGTGGTCGCGTTCATCCGCTAGAGACACCGCCGCACCCGGGAAGTCAGGACGGATCACAGGGATCCTCCCTGCCGGAATGAAACGGGCTGCAGCGGACTTCACCACCCTGCGGAACAAGCGCTCGCCTACGCGAACGTCGGTTGGAGTTGAGAGAGCACTGAAGGCGTCTTCAGTGAAATCCTCGAACCGCTCCCAGTCAGCTTTTTTGAAGTTGACATAGGTGTGGCGATCCGAGGCAACATAGTTGGCAGGTCTGTCAATCGAGATGATTATGGGTAGGTGGTCTGATGCAAGCGATAGCATAGGTCGCCACGTTATGCTATTTATCAGACCTGCGCTAGCTATTGTTAGATCTGGCGAGCTGCTGCAACTACCCACAATCCTGGTGGGGGCTTCGTCGTTCATGGTGCAGAATGTCGAATCGTCTATCTGCTCTGCCAAAATATTTCCCCTACGATCATTTGATAGGCTTGAGAACCAAAGATCGTGATGCGCATTAAAGTCTCCAACTACCAAACGGTTTTCACCACAGAGGAGCGCACCTATGTCAGGGTGATATCCAGCGGGGCAGCAGGAGACAGGGGGTATATATGTATATGTTAAATATTTCGAGCTCGACATCGCCTGACCGGACAGCAATCCCTTGACATTCTAAGGTGCTGTCCCTTGGGTCGATGTCTACATCGATGAGACGATACTGCACGGTGTTGTGTAGAATGAAGGCTAGGCCTCCACCATTATCTCGCTCGCGATCTCTACGAAGCACGTTGTAACCGTTGCAGTTCGTTAAAGTTGAGCTGCGACGTAGCTTCGTTTCTTGGACCGCAGCTATTAACAGCCCGTGCCGAGCCATGAAGGCAACCACCTCCGAGATCTTGCTCTAGAGTCCGTTGCAGTTGAACTGTAGGAGTCTCGTCTGTTTCGGTAAGGTTGTCGCGTTGAGGGGGGTGAGGGATTGGATCCGAGGGCCGGCCCGTCCCGGGTGCGCATCCCGCTGTGGTTGTAAGGGCCCAACGATTGTTGTGGGCGGTGTCGTGAGCGACACTGGCGGGGGGTTGTTGCGGCAGCAGGAAGCGGTAAAGCTCTCGGACCAGTCCCTTGTGGTGCGTAGGCCAGAGCACGCCCGGAAGTGGCACCAGCCCTGGCAGGCGTTACACCTGGCGGAGCAGGCATTCCGGTGCACTCTGGCCCGGCATACACAGCAGATGGGGGGGGCAACCAGTAGTTGCTGGTTGGCGCCACGTGTGGTGGAGCGAGGGGGGGGTGGGGAGGTTTGGTGTTGCTGTGAGCTCCGGGGAGCCGTAGAGGCAGGAGGCGTGCGTTGAGGCACCGGCGCGGGGGGCGCAATGGGGGATGCCGTGGAGGTTTGGGGCGCTTGAGTGCGCGAGCAACACTGGCCCACATAGGATGTGGACCACTCCCTGGTTTTCTTAAGGCCTGAGCAGCCCTTAAGATGGCACCATCCGTTGCACGAATTACACCTCACCGAAGTGTAATTCGGATGGAGCCTTCTCTGGCAGATGCAGCAGAAGTAGGTTTCTGGGCCAGGGTTAGGCTCGTCGCCCGCCCTGGCCAGAAGTATGAGTAGCAATCCTGCTGCAAGGTATTGCACCCAAGGGGAGATAAGATTGGGGGTGTCCGGCAGCCTAAGTGGGGTTAGGTCGCCGAAAAAACAGTCCTTGGTCGGATGAAATCCGAGTCACTTCGGTAGCGTAGAACCGACTGTAGTGGAAGTGACTATATCCTAGTAGTTGTGGACGCTTTCACGAAGTTCGTGAAGCTTTACCCGACCAATTCGACAAGTTCGCGGGAGATGACTTCCGTCCGTGAACGGTATTTTAGTTATTATAGTCGACCCCAGCGGGTTATTTCGGGCAGAGGAATGTGCTTCACCTTTGGCATCACCTCAGGCCAATGGCCAGGTGGAGAGAGTCAATCGCGTCATTAAGGCAATGCTAGGTAAACTCACTGATCCTATAAATCACGCCGACTGGTCTAACCGGCTATTGCTGGTAGAATACGCCATTAATAACTCCGTACACGGCACAACTAAGAACACACCAAGTATGCTTTTATTCGGTGTCGAGCAAAAGGGGGAACTCGGTGATGAGTTTGCGGAATACTTCGATGAGAAGTTACGGCGGGAAGGTGAGAAAGACCTTATAGGCCTACGCGCCGCCGCTGATAGGGCCATACAAAATGCGCAAGAATATAGTCAAAGTTATTTTCTTAGGCGTAGTAAGGACGCGAAAAAATATAGCGTTGGCGACTTTGTCGTCATACGAAACACTGATACTGCCGCTGGAACTAATAAGAAGTTTACATCAAGATATAAAGGGCCCTATGTTGTGCTTAAGGTCATCAGGAATGACCGGTATGTGATACGAGACATAGATAATTGCCAACTGACACAACTGCCTTGCGACGGTGTGGATGAAGCGAATAGAATGCGAAAATGGCTACATTATGAAAAGGCTGAGTCTATCAATAAAGAAAGCAATACCTAGTTCTAGAAGTATAACTAATATTAAGCTCATTAATCTTAAATTTAAAAGAAATCGATCGTGGTCAATCTATGGTCAGGCTGGCCGAGTTGTGAACGTGCTATTATAGCCTTAATACAATTAGGCTAGCGATAAGGTGGCAACACCGCAATTGTTAGAATCCACAGACACTTCGGGTAGAAATGAAATGGAAAAAACGATCATATATTTCCTATTATCAAGGCGCATCACATCGTACCAGTAATTATCTTCAACTTTAAAATAATATAAGCATATTATATAATACACTTGTATCTTACAAACTATATAAATAAACAGTTTACAGAATATATAATATCTAAGTATTTATCTTGTTACCTACATTTTGTTTAGATTGCTTACTACTTAAAAAAGGAATGTTCGTTCAAAATACTCCTGTCTGGCAGCACTATGTACCAGAAAAAGTTTCCGTACAAAGCAAAATGGGGAATCCCCGCATTAAGCAAACACGGTTATTTTTTAATGCGTGATCGATATTTGATTGAATACATTTGTATTAGAGTAGTTTTAGAGTTTCGGTATATTAAATTCGATGATGGCTCCTAAAACTAAAGAAATCAGCGCTGACGAGAGAAGTAGTATTCTAAAACTTAGAAAAGAAGGCAAAACATACCGCGAAGTTGGGCAGATTTTAGGAAGAAGTCACTCTTCTGTGCAATACGTTGTGTAATCATTCAATTCAACTGGTTCTATTTATCTAAGTCTCGCTCAGGACGGCCAAATTGAGCGAATGCGAAGAACGAACTATTTTGCAGGCTGTGAATAGGAATCCAAGGATAACTGCATCCAAAGTAAGTGAAAACATTAAAACTTTATTTGATAAGGAGGTCCATGAAGATACTGTTCCGTCAGTTGTGAGAGATGTCCCCTGATGTGCCTGGGTGCCGGCTCCAGCGCGAGCAGGTCTCTATTGGGGTGCCCCGGACGGTGGCATCCCAGTAGAGACTGTTTTGTGAGCATAATGTTGTGCTCCTGCACTGGAAGCACGTTACCCTCATGGTAGAGGTGATCCACAGCCGTCATCAGGAGACATCCCGTCACTGTCCTGAGTGCGGCGTTCTGACAGGCCTCTAGTCTTGACCACTGAGTCCTGCTAGTTCCAGGCGACCAAATTGGCGCGGCATAATTTAGAACCGGCCGGCCAATCGCCTTGTATGTTCCCAACAACGTTTCTTTGTCTTTGCGCCAAGTGCTGCCGGCGAGCGACTTGAGGACTTTGTTGCGGCTCTGTACCTTGTTGACGATTGCGGTTGTATGCGCTGAGAAGGAGACCAGGCTGTCGAGGGTGACTCCCAGGATCTTCGGGTGGTTAACGGTCGGAATGGGGGTCCCCTCGATGTGGATGTCGAGGGTGAGCCCGACCTCCTTCGTCCAGGATTTAAAAAGGGTCGCCGTGGACTTAGCAGGAGACAGCGTCAAATTCCGTCCCGTAAAGTAGTGAGCAAGGTCTGGGAGGTAGCTGTTCACTTTGGAGCACAAGCCATCAATTCCATTGCCGGTAGCCATTATCGTGCAGTCGTCGGCATACGAGACCAGTGTGACTCCCTCTGGCGGGGAAGGGAGTCGCGAGATGTAGAAGTTGAATAATAGGGGGGATAGGACGCCACCCTGTGGTACCCCCTGCTTAATTCTTCTCGCTTTTGACACTGAGTCACGGTAGCACACCGACGCTTGACGACCACACAGGTAGTTCGCGGTCCATCGCTTCAACGCCGCTGGGAGAGGTGAGGCCTCCACGTCCTTCAGCAAGATGGAGTGGCTGACTGTGTCGAAGGCCTTCGACAAGTCCAGAGCCACGAGGACGGTTCTCTCACAGGGGCGGTTGCCGTTGAGACCACAATTAACCTGAGTGTTTATAGCGTTAAGTGGTGCTGTGGTGCTATGCACTTTCTGGAAGCCGTCTTGATGCTTCGCCGGGCTGAGGTGGTGATTGAAATGCGGGAGCAGCAGGGCCTCAAGTGTCTTAACCACTGGAGAAAGCAGGGAGATCGGCCGATAGGACAGTGGTATCACCCTACTGGTCTTCCAGATATCTGGAATGACCAAGGTGCTTAGCGACAGGTTGAGGACCTTGGTGAGATATGCTACTCCCGCGGAGCTCAATTTTTTCAGCATCAACATACTTAACCCGTCTGGCCTATGGATTTCGCCTTCCCGATGGCTTCCTTCACCTCAGTGGTAGAGAGGACAATTGGTGCGCTTGGTGTTGACTTGCGCAGCCTTCTGGTGACTGACCGTTTGGTTCTGTCGGCCGAAGGATGCAGTGTAAATTGTTGACTAAAATAGTTCGCGCATCGCTTCGGGTCCGACGAGACGTGGTTTCCAAAGGAGATTTCTGTTCGATCATCACGCCTCGTCGGGTTGGACAGAGACCTCACGGTCGACCATAATTTGCCCACTCCGGCACCGAGGTTGCAGGACTTAAGGTGCTCCCTCCACTTGTTCCGCTTATGAACGTTGACCAGGCGTTGGATCTCCCCGTTTAGTTGCCTAATACGGGGATTACCGGGGTCTGCCTGCCGGAGGTGGTCGCGTTCATCCGCTAGAGACACCGCCGCACCCGGGAAGTCAGGACGGATCACAGGGATCCTCCCTGCCGGAATGAAACGGGCTGCAGCGGACTTCACCACCCTGCGGAACAAGCGCTCGCCTACGCGAACGTCGGTTGGAGTTGAGAGAGCACTGAAGGCGTCTTCAGTGAAATCCTCGAACCGCTCCCAGTCAGCTTTTTTGAAGTTGACATAGGTGTGGCGATCCGAGGCAACATAGTTGGCAGGTCTGTCAATCGAGATGATTATGGGTAGGTGGTCTGATGCAAGCGATAGCATAGGTCGCCACGTTATGCTATTTATCAGACCTGCGCTAGCTATTGTTAGATCTGGCGAGCTGCTGCAACTACCCACAATCCTGGTGGGGGCTTCGTCGTTCATGGTGCAGAATGTCGAATCGTCTATCTGCTCTGCCAAAATATTTCCCCTACGATCATTTGATAGGCTTGAGAACCAAAGATCGTGATGCGCATTAAAGTCTCCAACTACCAAACGGTTTTCACCACAGAGGAGCGCACCTATGTCAGGGTAATATCCAGCGGGGCAGCAGGAGACAGGGGTATATATATGTTAAATATTTCGAGCTCGACATCGCCTGACCGGACAGCAATCCCTTGACATTCTAAGGTGCTGTCCCTTGGGTCGATGTCTACATCGATGAGACGATACTGCACGGTGTTGTGTAGAATGAAGGCTAGGCCTCCACCATTATCTCGCTCGCGATCTCTACGAAGCACGTTGTAACCGTTGCAGTTCGTTAAAGTTGAGCTGCGACGTAGCTTCGTTTCTTGGACCGCAGCTATTAACAGCCCGTGCCGAGCCATGAAGGCAACCACCTCCGAGATCTTGCTCTAGAGTCCGTTGCAGTTGAACTGTAGGAGTCTCGTCTGTTTCGGTAAGGTTGTCGCGTTGAGGGGGGTGAGGGATTGGATCCGAGGGCTCGACGCCCGCCCTGGCCAGAAGTATGAGTAGCAATCCTGCTGCAAGGTATTGCACCCAAGGGGAGATAAGATTGGGGGTGTCCGGCAGCCTAAGTGGGGTTAGGTCGCCGAAAAAACAGTCCTTGGTCGGATGAAATCCGAGTCACTTCGGTAGCGTAGAACCGACTGTAGTGGAAGTGACTATATCCTAGTAGTTGTGGACGCTTTCACGAAGTTCGTGAAGCTTTACCCGACCAATTCGACAAGTTCACGGGAGATGACTTCCGCCCGTGAACGGTATTTTAGTTATTATAGTCGACCTCAGCGGGTTATTTCGGGCAGAGGAACGTGCTTCACCTTTGGCATCACCTCAGGCCAATGGCCAGGTGGAGAGAGTCAATCGCGTCATTAAGGCAATGCTAGGTAAACTCACTGATCCTATAAATCACGCCGACTGGTCTAATCGGCTATTGCTGGTAGAATACGCCATTAATAACTCCGTACACGGCACAACTAAGAACACACCAAGTATGCTTTTATTCGGCGTCGAGCAAAAGGGGGAACTCGGTGATGAGTTTGCGGAATACTTCGATGAGAAGTTACGGCGGGAAGGTGAGAAAGACCTTATAGGCCTACGCGCCGCCGCTGATAGGGCCATACAAAATGCGCAAGAATATAGTCAAAGTTATTTTCTTAGGCGTAGTAAGGACGCGAAAAAATATAGCGTTGGCGACTTTGTCGTCATACGAAACACTGATACTGCCGCTGGAACTAATAAGAAGTTTACATCAAGATATAAAGGGCCCTATGTTGTGCTTAAGGTCATCGGGAATGACCGGTATGTGATACGAGACATAGATAATTGCCAACTGACACAACTGCCTTACGACGGTGTGGATGAAGCGAATAGAATGCGAAAATGGCTACATTATGAAAAGGCTGAGTCTATCAATAAAGAAAGCAATACCTAGTTCTAGAAGTATAACTAATATTAAGCTCATTAATCTTAAATTTAAAAGAAATCGATCGTGGTCAATCTATGGTCAGGCTGGCCGAGTTGTGAACGTGCTATTATAGCCTTAATACAATTAGGCTAGCGATAAGGTGGCAACACCGCAATTGTTAGAATCCACAGACACTTCGGGTAGAAATGAAATGGAAAAAACGATCATACATTTCCTATTATCAAGGCGCATCACATCGTACCAGAAATTATCTTCAACTTTAAAATAATATAAGCATATTATATAATACACTTGTATCTTACAAAGTATATAAATAAACAGTTTACAGAATATATAATCTCTAAGTATTTATCTTGTTACCTACATTTTGTTTAGATTGCTTACTACTTAAAAACGGAATGTTCGTTCAAAATACTCCTGTCTGGCAGCACTATGTACCAGAAAAAGTTTCCGTACAAAGCAAAATGGGGAATCCCCGCATTAAGCAAACACGGTTATTTTTTAATGCGTGATCGATATTTGATTGAATACATTTGTATTAGAGTAGTTTTAGAGTTTCGGTATATTAAATTCGATGATGGCTCCTAAAACTAAAGAAATCAGCGCTGACGAGAGAAGTAGTATTCTAAAACTTAGAAAAGAAGGCAAAACATACCGCGAAGTTGGGCAGATTTTAGGAAGAAGTCACTCTTCTGTGCAATACGTTGTGTAATCATTCAATTCAACTGGTTCTATTTATCTAAGTCTCGCTCAGGACGGCCAAATTGAGCGAATGCGAAGAACGAACTATTTTGCAGGCTGTGAATAGGAATCCAAGGATAACTGCATCCAAAGTAAGTGAAAACATTAAAACTTTATTTGATAAGGAGGTCCATGAAGATACTGTTCCGTCAGTTGTGAGAGATGTCCCCTGATGTGCCTGGGTGCCGGCTCCAGCGCGAGCAGGTCTCTATTGGGGTGCCCCGGACGGTGGCATCCCAGTAGAAACTGTTTTGGGAGCATAATGTTGTGCTCCTGCACTGGAAGCACGTTACCCTCATGGTAGAGGTGATCCACAGCCGTCATCAGGAGACATCCCGTCACTGTCCTGAGTGCGGCGTTCTGACAGGTCTCTAGTCTTGACCACTGAGTCCTGCTAGTTCCAGGCGACCAAATTGGCGTGGCATAATTTAGAACCGGCCGGCCAATCGCCTTGTATGTTCCCAACAACGTTTCTTTGTCTTTGCGCCAAGTGCTGCCGGCGAGCGACTTGAGGACTTTGTTGCGGCTCTGTACCTTGTTGACGATTGCGGTTGTATGCGCTGAGAAGGAGACCAGGCTGTCGAGGGTGACTCCCAGGATCTTCGGGTGGTTAACCGTCGGAATGGGGGTCCCCTCGATGTGGATGTCGAGGGTGAGCCCGACCTCCTTCGTCCTAGATTTAAAAAGGGTCGCCGTGGACTTAGCAGGAGACAGCGTCAAATTCCGTCCCGTAAAGTAGTGAGCAAGGTCTGGGAGGTAGCTGTTCACTTTGGAGCACAAGCCATCAATTCCATTGCCGGTAGCCATTATCGTGCAGTCGTCGGCATACGACAAGTCCAGAGCCACGAGGACGGTTCTCTCACAGGGGCGGTTGCCGTTGAGACCACGATTAACCTGAGTGTTTATAGCGTTAAGTGGTGCTGTGTTGCTATGCACTTTCCGGAAGCCGTGTTGATGCTTCGCCGGGCTGAGGTGGTGATTGAAATGCGGGAGCAGCAGGGCCTCAAGTGTCTTAACCACTGGAGAAAGCAGGGAGATCGGCCGATAGGACTCGCCTTGGCCGGCCGGTTTCCCTGGTTTCAGCAGTGGTATCACCCTACTGGTCTTCCAGATATCTGGAATGACCAAGGTGCTTAGCGACAGGTTGAGGACCTTGGTGAGATATGCTACTCCCGCGGTGCCCAATTTTTTCAGCATCAACATACTTAACCCGTCTGGCCTATGGATTTGGAGGCTTTCGCCTTCCCGATGGCTTCCTTCACCTCAGTGGTAGAGAGGACAATTGGTGCGCTTGGTGTTGACTTGCGCAGCCTTCTGGTGACTGACCGTTTGGTTCTGTCGGCCGAAGGATGCAGTGTAAATTGTCGACTAAAATAGTTCGCGCATCGCTTCGGGTCCGACGTGACGTGGTCTTTAAAGGAGATTTCTGTTCGATCATCACGCCTCGTCGGGTTGGACAGGGACATCACGGTCGACCATAATTTGCCCACTCCGGCACCGAGGTTGCAGGACTTAAGGTGCTCCCTCCACTTGTTCCGCTTATGAACGTTGACCAGGCGTTGGATCTCCCCGTTTAGTTGCCTAATACGGGGATTACAGGGGTCCGCCTGTCGGAGGTGGTCGCGTTCATCCGCTAGAGACACCGCCGCACCCGGGAAGTCAGGACGGATCACAGGGATCCTCCCTGCCGGAATGAAACGGGCTGCAGCGGACTTCACCACCCTGCGGAACAAGCGCTCGCCTACGCGAACGTCGGTTGGAGTTGAGAGAGCACTGAAGGCGTCTTCAGTGAAATCCTCGAACCGCTCCCAGTCAGCTTTTTTTAAGTTGACATAGGTGTGGCGTTCCGAGGCAACATAGTTGGCAGGTCTGTCAATCGAGATGATTATGGGTAGGTGGTCTGATGCAAGCGATATCATAGGTCGCCACGTTATGCTATTTATCAGACCTGCGCTAGCTATTGTTAGATCTGGCGAGCTGCTGCAACTACCCACAATCCTGGTGGGGGCTTCGTCGTTCATGGTGCAGAATGTCGAATCGTCTATCTGCTCTGCCAAAATATTTCCCCTACGATCATTTGATAGGCTTGAGAACCAAAGATCGTGTGGCGCATTAAAGTCTCCAACTACCAAACGGTTTTCACCACAGAGGAGCGCACCTATGTCAGGGTGATATCCAGCGGGGCAGCAGGAGACAGGGGGTATATATATGTTAAATATTTCGAGCTCGACATCGCCTGACCGGACAGCAATCCCTTGACATTCTAAGGTGCTGTCCCTTGGGTCGATGTCTACATCGATGAGACGATACTGCACGGTGTTGTGTAGAATGAAGGCTAGGCCTCCACCATTATCTCGCTCGCGATCTCTACGAAGCACGTTGTAACCGTCGCAGTTCGTTAAAGTTGAGCTGCGACGTAGCTTCGTTTCTTGGACCGCAGCTATTAACAGCCCGTGCCGAGCCATGAAGGCAACCACCTCCGAGATCTTGCTCGAGAGTCCGTTGCAGTTGAACTGTAGGAGTCTCGTCTGTCTCGGTAAGGTTGTCGCGTTGAGGGGGGTGAGGGACTGGATCCGAGGGCCGGCCCGTCCCGGGTGCGCATCCCGCTAAGGTTGTAAGGGCCCAACGATTGTTGTGGGCGGTGTCGTGAGCGACACTGGCGGGGGGTTGTTGCGGCAGCAGGAAGCGGTAAAGCTCTCGGACCAGTCCCTTGTGGTGCGTAGGCCAGAGCACGCCCGGAAGTGGCACCAGCCCTGGCAGGCGTTACACCTGACGGAGCAGGCATTCCGGTGCACACTGGCCCGGCATACACAGCAGATGGGGGGGGGCAACCAGTAGTTGCTGGTTGGCGCCACGTGTGGTGGAGCGAGGGGGGGTGGGGAGGTTTGGTGTTGCTGTGAGCTCCGGGGAGCCGTAGAGGCAGGAGGCGTGCGTTGAGGCACCGGCGCGGGGGCGCAAGGGGGGATGCCGTGGAGGTTTGGGGCGCTTGAGTGCGCGAGCAACACTGGCCCACATAGGATGTGGACCACTCCCTGGTTTTCTTAAGGCCTGAGCAGACCTTAAGATGGCACCATCCGTTGCACGAATTACACCTCACCGAAGTGGAATTCGGATGGAGCCTTCTCTGGCAGATGCAGCAGAAGTAGGTTTCTGGGCCAGGGTTAGGCTCGACGCCCGCCCTGGCCAGAAGTATGAGTAGCAATCCTGCTGCAAGGTATTGCACCCAAGGGGAGATAAGATTGGGGGTGTCCGGCAGCCTAAGTGGGGTTAGGTCGCCGAAAAAACAGTCCTTGGTCGGATGAAGTCCGAGTCACTTCGGTAGCGTAGAACCGACTGTAGTGGAAGTGACTATATCCTAGTAGTTGTGGACGCTTTCACGAAGTTCGTGAAGCTTTACCCGACCAATTCGACAAGTTCACGGGAGATGACTTCCGCCCGTGAACGGTATTTTAGTTATTATAGTCGACCCCAGCGGGTTATTTCGGGCAGAGGAACGTGCTTCACCTTTGGCATCACCTCAGGCCAATGGCCAGGTGGAGAGAGTCAATCGCGTCATTAAGGCAATGCTAGGTAAACTCACTGATCCTATAAATCACGCCGACTGGTCTAACCGGCTATTGCTGGTAGAATACGCCATTAATAACTCCGTACACGGCACAACTAAGAACACACCAAGTATGCTTTTATTCGGCGTCGAGCAAAAGGGGGAACTCGGTGATGAGTTTGCGGAATACTTCGATGAGAAGTTACGGCGGGAAGGTGAGAAAGACCTTATAGGCCTACGCGCCGCCGCTGATAGGGCCATACAAAATGCGCAAGAATATAGTCAAAGTTATTTTCTTAGGCGTAGTAAGGACGCGAAAAAATATAGCGTTGGCGACTTTGTCGTCATACGAAACACTGATACTGCCGCTGGAACTAATAAGAAGTTTACATCAAGATATAAAGGGCCCTATGTTGTGCTTAAGGTCATCGGGAATGACCGGTATGTGATGCGAGACATAGATAATTGCCAACTGACACAACTGCCTTACGACGGTGTGGATGAAGCGAATAGAATGCGAAAATGGCTACATTATGAAAAGGCTGAGTCTATCAATAAAGAAAGCAATACCTATGTAGTTCTAGAAGTATAACTAATATTAAGCTCATTAATCTTAAATTTAAAAGAAATCGATCGTGGTCATTCTATGGCCAGGCTGGCCGAGTTGTGAACGTGCTATTATAGCCTTAATACAATTAGGCTAGCGATAAGGTGGCAACACCGCAATTGTTAGAATCCACAGACACTTCGGGTAGAAATGAAATGGAAAAAACGATCATACATTTCCTATTATCAAGGCGCATCACATCGTACCAGTAATTATGTTCAACTTTAAAATAATATAAGCATATTATATAATACACTTGTATCTTACAAAGTATATAAATAAACAGTTTACAGAATATATAATCTCTAAGTATTTATCTTGTTACCTACCTTTTGTTTAGATTGCTTACTACTTAAAAACGGAATGTTCGTTCAAAATACTCCTGTCGGGCAGCACTATGTACCAGAAAAAGTTTCCGTACAAAGCAAAATGGGGAATCCCCGCATTAAGCAAACACGGTTATTTTTTAATGCGTGATCGATATTTGATTGAATACATTTGTATTAGAGTAGTTTTAAAGTTTCGGTATATTAAATTCGATGATGGCTCCTAAAACTAAAGAAATCAGCGCTGACGAGAGAAGTAGTATTCTAAAACTTAGAAAAGAAGGCAAAACATACCGCGAAGTTGGGCAGATTTTAGGAAGAAGTCACTCTTCTGTGCAACACGTTGTGTAATCATTCAATTCAACTGGTTCTATTTTATCTAAGTCTCGCTCAGGACGGCCAAATTGAGCGAATGCGAAGAACGAACTATTTTGCAGGCTGTGAATAGGAATCCAAGGATAACTGCATCCAAAGTAAGTGAAAACATTAAAACTTTATTTGATAAGGAGGTCCATGAAGATACTGTTCGCAAAATCTTAAAGAAAAATGTCTATCGTGCCCGTGTAGCTCGTCGAAAACCATACGTATCCGAAATCAACAGGAAAAAACGATTGGATTTTGCAAATCAGTATATAAACAAGCCAAAGGAATTCTGGGAACGTGTCTTATTTTCAGACGAAAGCAAATTTTGTATCTTTAGAATAAAGGGAAAAAAGCTAGTGTGGCGTAAGAGCGGTACTGCGTTCGATAAAGATAATCTTATACCAACGGTCAAACATGGAGGAGGTGGTATCATGGTCTGGGGATGCATGGCCGCAAAAGGAGTAGGCAATCTCGTGTTTATAGAGTCAATAATGAACCAGTATGGATATTTAAACATTCTTAAAACCAATTTGAAGCAAAGCGCCGAGCAATTAGAACTTGGTGATGATTTTTAGTTTCAGCAGGATAACGATCCGAAACACGCAGCACAAAACGTGAAGCTGTGGTTGTTCTATAATACGAAAAACCAGTTGCGCACTCCACCCCAATCCCCAGACCTAAATCCCATTGAGCATTTGTGGGATTTATTGGAGCGTAGGATCCGTCAGCACCACATAAGCTCCAAAGAAATGCTTAAAACCGTTATATTGAATAAATCGAGTAAAATAACCACGGAGGATTCATCCAAGTGAGTTCATTCTATGCCAAATCGGCTTGCGGAGGTCCCAAAACGGAAAGAAAAACCCACCTGAAACCGGCTATAATCTACCAGAAATACCACAAATTTAAACACACATTGTCATTTACGGATACTTTTTCTGCTTACTTTAACTGAAGTTTTTTTTTTTTTGTGCAAAAAGGTGTGAATTTATATTATCAAAAAAAATTTGTTGAAAAGTTAATAAAATCATTAATAAATAATATATAAAAAAAAAACAAAAGGCAATACTTTCTTTGATCATGAGTTTTCTAGAATTTCGCATTCTTGGCTAGGATTTAGTTTAGCATCCCCGGAATTGGAAAACAAGGGGGTGATGGGGGGTAGAGGTCACAAATATATAGTTTTTAGCTGCGGCTGACATAGTTTTTCAAATATTAATACTTAAAGTTGAAAAAATGCACACTTTTATATTGGTTATTCCACTGAATATTACACTATATACACTTAACTACAGTTTGTAAAACGCAAATAATAAACATTTCCGAGCCCGCACAATTAAGAAAATTAATATTTAATCGTTTTATTAATAAATATTAAATAAATAAAAATAACGTAATTGCATTCACGCACAATGGTCGGCACAAACATTAGATGAGTGATGAGTGTGTCGCCATATTTGTGATGTGCATAAAATACGAAAAATACATATGTCTTCTAAATATGTTATTTTATACTAACTTTTTGTGAAAATTTTTAATAAAAAATAAAATGATTTCCAATTCAGTTATACCTTTAAGAAATTATTAAGTGAAAATTTTTAATCGTTTATTTATTAAAGTAACTTTCAAATAAAATATAGTTACAATAAATATAAAGAGCGGTTTTTCTAAGAATACGTTTCGAATACAATCAAAGGCGACTATGACTATTTTTCGTATACTTTTCTGCACATCACAGATATGGCAACACACTTATTAATATCTCGAACACTGTAAGTCAGCGGTAGCTAAAAACTATATATTTTTGATCAGGAGGTCCCCCTCTACCCCCCCATCACCCCCTTGTTTTCCAATTCCGGGGATGCTAAACTAAAGTTTTCCCCAAAAGTGTGCTGCCACACGTATCAAAAGTAAATACACCACAATTAAGGCCTTTGGCATTTTTCTTATCTAAATCAATACTTTGTAATATATTGAAAATTTGTAATTAAAAATCGCGCGATTTTGTATCACAAATTTTCGGCTGGGGCGCTTTTTACAAATGAATTATTATTTCGTAATATTTTTAAAGTTTGTAAATACAAATCTCGTAATTTGCGCATAATCATGAAACAAAAAATCTCTTAATATGCGCATAGACTTTATTATTTTCGTTTTTTTCGACATACATATATTCCGTCATGTGTGGCAGCACGGTACTTTCATTTAATTGCCGCACAAAGCAAAAAGTGAGGTTAACGTTGACATTTTTCGCCACTTTAACAGCAAATTACTTAATAACTATGAGACTCCGGCCGGTGGGACCTTCAGATTTTGACTCAAGGGGTCCCCCTCTACCCTCCTTATAACTCCCTTTGCTCAAAGCCCTTTCGAAGTTCGTAATTAGGCATATTGGCTGAAATATACATGTACCGATATTATTGCAAGTGAATAATGAAGCTGAATACCAACATTTATAAGCCATTTGGAGTCATCGACTAGCCTTTAATCTACTCAGACGTGTGTGCCTCCGAGTGTTCTTAGTCCACTAACTAGTAAAACCGAACAGCAGTTTTTCCATTCTCGCATTACACTGTTTTCGTGTCGAGTGATCTTTTTCTTTTCATACTAAAGACAAATAAATACTAAACATAATACATAAACAAACCGTAACAATATACTAGATAGCAACAAATTGCCGTCGCCACCAGAACCGCCGGATAAATCAAGAAATAGATTTGCTTTACTGAACGAATTTGACGACTACAACTCCAAATATTCTTTTCCTACTCTCACATACAAACAAGCGCCACTCAATCAGCCAAAGTACATAATTATTAAATCTGCCAACGACGAACTGAAAAACTTGAGTCCTTTTATCATCAAAAAAGCAATAGACGCAATATCTACTCAAATCGAGAACATAAAGCAGCTCAAAGACGGATCATTACTAATACTAACACGCAATTCCAAAATTGGCGAAAAATTCCTCAAAATAAAAACGATTGCTAGTATTTTTCAAGTTACAGTAAAATACCACGACAATTTAAATTCAATCAAAGGAGTTATCTTCTCCTTGTATAAATTATGTTAGCGATGAAGAAATTGTTCAGGAACTCAAAAGCCAAGGTATAACAAGCATATACAAGTTTACCCGTACGATTGACGGCAAACCGATTCCCACTAGAAAAATTGCTTTATCTTTCGACCTCTACCACCTACCAAAGTCCATTGACGCGCTGCACCAACCCTGCCACATGCGAAGGCTGCAATCTTCCACCCCACTCACCCTCCGACTGCTCACGCAAACAATGTGCAAACTGCGGTAGTGATCATGCATCGACAGACAGGGAATGCCCAAGATTTAAACAAACTCAAGAAATATTAAAAATAAAAACCGTTGAAAAATGATCCATGGGAGAAGCACGCCAAAAATACAACGAACACAATAAACCTACTGTTAATCCAAAAAATACATACTCAAGCATCACCAAAGCAAACCAAACTACACCCATCATCAGCCCACCATCTTCACCAACACCAACAACCTCGACCATGGGAAAACGTCCCGCCTCGTCCCCAGCATTAAAATCTAACACAACAAAACTGCAAAAAACGCAGACATCTCACCAATCCAAGAGCAATACCAGTAACAAAACAAACTCACTCACTCAAAACACAGAACTGAATCAACAAAAAAACTCAGCCAACAAATTATCCCAGCAAACTAAAAGAATATCAAATGATTTTTCTACTCTTTTACTTTGCAGTAAATTAACCCAAGAACTATTAAATAAAAACGAATATTTCTTGCCTGTTTCCGAATCCGACGAAGAACCAACACTATAAAAAAAAAAAAAAACAATAAATAAATAAACTAATAAAAAGTAACAAATAATTTAAAAAAAAAAAAAGTTATACTCATATACACACATATATAATTTCTATTCTTTATAAACTTTAATATTATGCAATAGAAAGGATTCTTAAACAATATCAGTGAACTCAAACTCTTAATAAAAGAACAAAAGCCAGATTTTGTTTCACTACAAGAAACGCATTGCCAACACAACTTCAACTCTTATCCTCCAAACGGTTACGTAGGCTATTTTCAAAACTCATCAGCGAATACCACCTCCAAACTAGGAATAGGTGTGCTCATTAGAGCCAATATTCCACATAAATTAATTTCTTTAAACACGAATTCACAAATCTTAGCAGTAGAAATAAACTCCAACATAAACTTCACAGTAATTTCTTACTATTTTTCTTCACACAAACTCCAATCGTTTTCTTAGGTGATTGCAACAGTTGGAATCCTCTGTGGGGTTCACCAACGTGCAGCAAAAGAGGTAAAGCCGTGGAGAACATAATCAATCTATCAGATCTTTCAATCTTAAATGATGGTAGGCCGACCCATCTTTCAACCCATGGAACACTCACCCATTTGGATATCACATGCTGCTCTCCAAGCCTACTTCCCATGACCACATGGAACAGATTAGACGATCTCTTCAACAGTGACCATTTTCCCATTATCACAAAAATTACCTTAGCCCAGGAAAAGAAAAAACACCACTTTGAAAAAAAGTTTTTACTCATCCTCGCCGATTGGAAAAAGCTCAACGAAACTATTGAAGAAGAGCTGTCAAAGAGACCGCATTCAAAAAACATTAACAATGAAGCCAATAACATAGCAACATGCATCCGTGTAGCAGCTAACACTTCTATTCCACAATCGTCCAGTAAAATAAAGAAACAAGTGCCTTGGTGGAATAAAACATTACCGAACCTCCGCAATCAAAAATTGACGTCCTGGCATACTTTCCAAAAATCTCCTACACAACAAAATCTCCTCGAATACAAAAAGCGTAACGCCATCTTTCGAAGGGAAATGAAACGCACAAAAAAACGACTTTTGAAGATTT
Organism: Philophylla caesio; assembly: GCA_963971545.1. NCBI lineage: Eukaryota > Metazoa > Arthropoda > Insecta > Diptera > Tephritidae > Philophylla > Philophylla caesio. The sequence goes on from OZ020605.1 coordinate 11,312,110, forward strand.
TGCCAGTTCGATCAACATAAATTCAACTTCACAAGAACTATGGAGCAAGGTACGGAAACTAACTAATCGTAATAAACAATCATCGATATACGCAATAAAAACAAGTCAAGGGACAACAACCGAATCGGGGCCTATATATAATCTTCTCGCTCACTACTGGTCTGAAAATTCCAATGGCTCAAATTTCGATAGCCAATTTATTCAAGCAAAAAACTCTCAAATAACACTAAATAAAGCAACTAACCCAGCAGCCGAAAAAATGTAAACCCCTATTTCAATGGAGGAACTAATTACAACTTAAAAAAAACTAAAGGAAAAACGCCAGGCTTTGACCGAATCTCATACACGATGATTAAGCAACTAAATGTATCTGCAAAGACAAGACTTCTTACTTTGTACAACACCTTTAATACGGCCACTATGCCTCAAAACTGGAAATGTGCAACCATCGTCCCCATCGCAAAGCCACAAAAAGAGCCAAACCTGCTCGAATCCTATCAACCGATCTCGTGCCTCTCGAAACTAGTGGAGAAAATAGTCGCGACACGTCTCCTGTGGTTTATTGAAATAAAAAGGCTCATTTCATCTAACCAGGTCGGATTCCGACCAGGAAGAGGATGTACAGATTCTCTGTTACATATCGACTACCATGCAGCAAAAGCTTTATCTACACACAACCACATCTCAATACTCTCGTTAGACTTCGAAAAGGCGTTTGACAGAGTAGGAGCACACGTAATTTTAGGGAAACTTCATAAGTGGGGAGTTGGACCAAAAATATTCTACTTTATAAAATCATTTCTCCTTAACCGTAGAATACGAGTCAGCGTTAATGGTGTTTACTCGAATCTTTATCCACTGAGCAATGGAATACCTCAAGGGTCACCACTTTCAGTTTTACTCTTCTCAATTGCCTATATATATATTATGTAACGTCAAAGATGCCAAAGATTCTAACGAGGTCCTTGAAAAAGTGCTAATAGATATTGACAACTGGACATTAAAATCCGGGGCAAAAATCTCGCTGCAGAAAACCAAAAAGCTGCACATTTGCAGAAAGATTAAATGCTGTTCCCACATCTTTTCAATCACACTGAGACAACATAGCATCGAAAACGTCGATGAACTGCGAATACTGAGACCCAGTTCACAAAAAACTACACGTGGAAACGACACCTATGAAAATTAAAAAAGGATTTACTCCCTAGAATCAATTTAATATCATACTTATCTTACAAGGGATACGTTCACATAAATACACTCATACACATCACGAAAACATTAATTCTTCGCAGAATCGATTACGGACTTACGGCCATCAGAACTAGTCTATTCGAAAACATTATCTCTTACCAGAATCGATTACGGACTCTACTTATATGGCTCCACATCCAAAACTACACTTAACATCATAAAACCCATTTACCACAAAGCCATCAGAACTAGTCTATTCGCTTTTCGCACCACACCAATCAAAAACCTTTTAATTGAATCGGGCTTACCCACAGTGGAAGAACGGATACACGAGATAAATTCCAAACTAATTGTAAAATTCGTATTCCCAAATACTTCCGTAATTAGAGAAGGCATACAAAAATTCTCCCATCCAAACGAAAATTCAACGTCACTCCAGCTCTGTTTCGCCGCAATTTCGACCTAGAAGAAAAACCACACATACCCCGAAAACATAGTCCGACTTGGAATATAAACATCGACTCATGCGATACTTCTTTACATATCTACCAAAAAGACAACACTCCTAATCTAATGTTTGAACAACTGTTTCTTGAGATGGTCAATACCTATAAAAATAACGGCTGGTCGATCGTATTTACCGACGGTCCAAAAATACAAAACAATACTGCATACAGTATAACATCAGAAAATGGCGACTATATTAGTTTAAAATCCATGTTCGCATATTCATCAATATTCTCAGCAGAAGCAGCAGCAATACACGAAGCCTTGGTATTTGCCCTCCAGAAAAAGGCAAAAACCATAATATGCTCAGACAGCCTATCCAACCTGCAACACCTGGGAAACCATTAACGAAATAAGGGAATTACTGATAAGAAACAGCAGGGCACTCATGCTACTATGGTGCCCAGGGCACGTAGGAATAGAGGGAAACACCTATGCTGACAATGCCGCGAAATTCGCATGCAGCGCTCCAACAATAACCAACCCAAGAATAGAAAAACTTGACGTAAAACGACATATAAATTTACGCATAACAGAAGAGAGACGAGAAGCACAAAAAACCTATAAACACTCGCACTACTCCGCCATCAATATGGAATATACCCCTCCTCACTACCCAACAAATGTACATGGCTTCAGAGCCAGAATATTTTCACGTCTTCGTCTTGGGCATACAACGGAAACACAACAGTACATTTTAATGAAAAAAAATCAACCCATTTGCACCGTCTGTAACACTAACCAAACACTACACCACATCCTAAATGAGTGTCAAAAACACGCAATTGCAAGGAAGGATATCCTTAATTCCGAAAATATAAACAACATCTTAGCAACTCCCAGTCAGTCAAACATTGCAAAAATTGCCAAATTCATCAAAACAATAGAGTTTTTTTTTTGCATCCTCTGGGGTTCCCCAGGGGAGTATACTAGGTCCCTTATTGTTCGTTTTGTTTATTAATGACATAAGTAGCTGCTTTAGATTTGCTAAATATTTGCTCTATGCTGACGACTTAAAAGTTTTTTCGATAATTAAAAAACGCGATGATGCGCTTCAGCTTCATAATGACATTGACAGCTTACATCAGTGGTGTGTTAACTCTCAGCTCTCTTTAAATATAAAAAAAGTGCTTTAAAGTCACGTATGCGAAAGTTCATAACATCTTGCCGACGTCTTATATGATTTCTCATTCTTTTTTACAAAGTTTGGACGAAATTAAAGATCTTGGCGTAATTTTTTCCAGTAACTTTTCTTTTAATAGGCATATTTGCCATATTATTTCGAAAGCTTACTCGGTTTTAGGGTTTGTTAGGCGAAATAGTTCCAAATTTTCTGACCCGTATACTCTGAAGTTATTATATACGGCTTTTGTTCGTTCCAACTTGGAATATGCTACCTTCATCTGGAGGCCTAGTCAAAAAAGTTACATAACTAGGATTGAACGGGTCCAAAAACTTTTTCTTAAATATGCCTTACGTTCATTGTGTTTTGATGAGCCAATTCCCTCTTATAAATCTCGGTTGCTTTTGATTGACCTGAAGTCTTTGGAATCAAGAAGGTCGGTACTCTCACTTTCTTTTGTTCGTAATATCATCAATGGTGACATTGACTGCTCTTTTCTTTTGGAAAGAATTAATTTCAACATCCCTCAACGTAATCTTCGTATTTCTTTACCTTTCTATGGTGTTAAATTTAAAACAGAATATTCGCGTAATGCTCCCTTGTTCGAGCGCTAATTGAACTTAATTCACTATCGAGTTCCATCCAACTTGATTTTTCAATTCCAAAAAATGTTTTTTCTCATATTCTAAATTTAGCTATCTAGGTTTTTAAATCTTAATTATTAATTACTTTGTAAATAGTCTGTAAGAAACTGTCTGTTCATAGACTAAATAAATAAATAAAAAGTGCAAAATTTACGATCAACCTAGAGCTGATGGCCTCAGTAGCCAGTGCTCAAACAAAACATTTCTTAGTACTGGTATTTATACTAGTATCTAAATAATAATAATAATAATAAGCCATTTGATAAGAAGTTTTCGTTTACTAAAGGCAAAATTGCATAAATATGCATCGTTTGTATGTACATTCTTAAGAGATGATCTAAATATAATTTTTCTTGCATAGTTTAATATTACATATGTACATAAATACAAATGTACACATACATACATGCATATTTGCTTATTTTTGGGTTTATACACGTTTAATTTTTCTAAAATTAATTTCGCTCCGACAACAGTGAATGTTCGTATAAAAATTCTGCAATTGACAGCTCCGACGGATTCTGGCATACCGATATTACGAATTGCGAATTTACGATTACGAAAAGCGGATTTGAGCATACCGATTTTACGATTCGTAGCGTAATCGAACGTGCGACGGATTCCAGCATAGGGGTGCAAATAAAATTCTTCTATAGCAGTCTGGTCATACTAAAAATTACTTACCAGAACACAGAACATAAAGCAAAATTGTTTGAAATTGATTAGAACCGTATTGTTGAATGACTACTGTTTCGGTACGCAACAATGTCGCAGCAACTGTCACAATATTTTAAAACTTTATTGCAAACACACCATAGGAAGCCAAACATTAACATGATTAATTTATTAGTAGGAAAATTAATTTAACAAAACACAGTTTCTTTTGTTTTTATTGTAAACATTTTGTATAACAGATATTCCAAAATTTCATTTGCGACTAGGGCTTTTAACTTTCCACTTTCATTTCAGAAATAAGAATTCCTATAGGATCCGATATCATTCAATATTATACTAGAAACCTGCAATGTGTAACGCAACGCAGCGCTGCGTTATTGAGTTGATACTCAAGGTGAGTTATGTGCGCTGATACACCAACTTGTGAACTCAGTAGCGCAGTAGCGTAATAAAGCGTTGACAGCACAACAATACATTCAGAGCGAAACATTGCGTTGACAGCAAAACGCGTTGAGAGCGATATATTGTGTTGATAGCGCAATACCAAGAATGATAGGAAACTCGGATACTTCAACAAGGAAAAAAATAAAATGATAAGATACGTCATTTCGCTGCAATTTGGCACAATACTGCGTTGAGAGCTCGGCAATCACTTTTAGCGTCCCAGCGCAATGAATGAGCGTTTTGATATTATTCCCCATTCAAGCAATTATACAAATAAAGTTTTTGGGATTTTTTAAAATTATATATTTCCTGTGGAAAAGAACTGAAAACGATTATGTGAAAAAACCTTTGATTACGAATATACGTAGATAACAAACATTAACGGCAAACATAGACAAAATTGCTCCAATTTGAAAAAAAAACTCCAAAATCTGTACGCACCAATATGTCGAGTTGTTAGTTAACAATGTTTGCTGTTTGCAATAACGAAGTGAATAGCACACTAACTTATGCTTATTTATTGAAATTAACAAAAAGAGGAATGAGAAGAAAACAAACTAATTTCATCGCGCCAATAGTCTTCAAGCACATATTTATACGGTGTTTTGTAATGGTGGTTGAAATCCTTTAAACTTTCTCTCCTCCATCCCGCTAGTTTTTGTTTAGCCAAGTTGTGGAAGTCTTTCTTTGGGACCAGGTGCATTGTGTGGATAGGTTGATTGGCTGCTTCTCTTGCTCTAATATCAGCTGCTTCGTTCCGTGTATGCCAACATGGCTGGGAACCCGCATAATTTTTATATGCTCGCGACTTTGGTACAGGGCATTGCGTATGAGCGTTACGAGAAGGTTGTTGTTGTTTTTTGTGTTGCTGATGGCTTGGACGGTTGACAAACTGTCGGAGCAGATAACATATTTCTTTTTTGATTTTATAGCGAATTGTGTTGCTGAAAGAAGGGCATTAGCTTCCGCAGTAAACACCGAACAAAAATAGGGTAGGTTACCCACCGCGATGGTGTTGCCGTTTGCCTCTATCGCCGCAAATGCTGTGATGTCGTTGCTTTTAGTTCCGTCAGTATATAGGAAACTATAATTTTGTTTTATAAGGTTTGCTTCTATTTTTGTGAAGTTGACTCTGTAGGTGGATGTGGACGTGGTGCTTTTATTGTGGACTGCCAGATTGAGGATCATTAGCCGTTGAAAATTAAACCATGGTGGTGGACGGTTGGTGCCAAGTTTGAGCGGTGTGAAATCACAGCCTGAGTCGGCCGCTATCTTGATACATCTCGTAATGGTTGATTGACGGCTCAATGTTTTTTTTTTCTTTTTTTTTGTAGTTTTAATTTCATTTTGGAGGGTCACGTTATTGGACTGCATGAGCCGTGGTATTAGCTTCAGAGTGTTATACTGGATTCGTTCCATTAGGGAGGGTAGACCTGTTTCACTCAGAATGCATTTCACTGGAGATGTTGGAAACGCTCGTATGCATCTTCTGGCCGCCATATGGTATGGCTGTAGAATGTGTCCAATGTTGCTCCGGGCACAGTACCCGTAAATGACCAGACCGTAATCCATTTTTGACAGTATGAGAGCTCTTGTTGCTTTTATTAGTGTATCTGGGTGGACCAGGCAGTGTTTAGACGACAGGTACTTGATGACGTTGAGTCTACTATGTATGATGGATCTTAAGTATATACAGGGCTGCATAAAGGTAATTTTTTTATCAAATATGATACCTAGTATTCTTAAGCTATCGCAGGAAGGTATGTTTACATTGTTATAGAATATATTTAATGGTGGACAGAGGTTTTTGTTGCATATGTGGAAGGTTTTACATTTATTGTACGAAAGTTTTGCTCCTGATACGTTTGACCAATCTGTGATTTTAGATAGTATTTGCAAGAAATCGCTCTTTACCAAGGTTAAATCCTTACATTTGGAAAAAATTAGGACATCGCCCGCGTATACTATGTGAGAAATTCTTTTAAAGCTACTAATTATTTTGTTTACTTCTTCAAAAGCTAGGATAAACAGTACCACAGACAAAGGAGAGCCTTGTGGTATGCCATTAAAAAGTTTGTAGGTTTTCGAAAATGTATTATTTAATTTAACCGAAAAAGTACGGTTCGATAAAAACGATTTTACAAAATTGGGCGCCTATCCTGTCATATGCCTTTTCGAAGTCGAGGCTTAGTGCAGTTACGTGGTTTCTCGTAGCCAGTGCTGATGTGGAGAAGTGTTCGAAAAGGAGTAATGCGTCCATTGTACCTTGGCCTACTTTGAATGCTACTTGTTTTGGGCTTGTGAGGCCGTCGGAGACAACGAACCACATGATACGCACAGCAACTATCTTTTCCAATATTTTACTCAAACAGGGGAGAAGCGAGATGGGTCTATATTCCGTCACACTGGACCTGCGATGCTGAGGTTTAGGGATTGGGATTATAATCGCGCTTTTCCACGCGTGTGGTAGCTGCCCTTGTAAAAGTATTTTATTGTATAACTCTACTACTCGATTTTTCGCCTCTGTGGGAAGGTTTTTAATCATTGGATATGAAATACGGTCCCTGCCTGGAGTTTTTCCTGCCATTTTTGTGAGCGTTATTTCAAATTCAAAGTTAGAGATGGCGCACTCAATTTTCTTTGCTGTAGGTGAAGTTTGTGTATGTGGGTATGTTCTGCTGAAGCAGACTTTTTTTCTTCATTGAATAAGTGGTGAAAATTGGAGTCTTTAGAATAATTGGACCAAAAATGGCCGAAATGATTTGCGATGTCTGCTGAGGAGTAGATAGGCCCATCGCCTGTATTCAAGAGGTGTATTAAGGGAGGAGTGTAAGTCCCTGTAAGCCTTTTAATGTTAGCCCAGATTTTTTTTGGGTCTGAGTCGGGGTTTATTGATTCAGTAAGTTTCTCTAGGCTTTGTCTTTTGGCTTCTTTAAGCTTCTTTTTAAAGTAGGCATTCGATTTCTTATATGCTAAGAGGTTTCCAAGGGATCTATGTTTTTTGTAACAGTGCCATAGACGCTGTTTTTTGTCCCTTAGCTCACCAAGGTATGCGGACCAGTAACGGACGACCGTTTTGTATGATTTCCGATGGGTTTGCGGAATTGATGTTTGGGCAGCAGTACGGATTGAACTGCAAATATTTTTTGTTTCCTTGTTTATATTGTCTGTCTGTGCATGTTTGAAAATGAGCTTACTTACGAGGTACAGGAATTTTGGCCAATTTGCATAATCTGTTAGAAATTTTGGTTTGGGGGAACCTCGATTTGACGCGGCTGTGATTATTTTGGTGAGCAGCGGGAAATGATCGCTGCCATGAAGCTGTGTTAAAGTAGAGCAGCTGAGCTTAGGGCCTATGCCGTTGGAGCAAATGCATACGTCTACATGAGTAAAAGTTTGATGGGTTGAGAAGTGAGTAGGGGCCAGGTCATTTAAGACCATTAAGCTGTTTGAAAGAATAAAGTCTTCCACTATCTTGCCTCTTTGGTTTGTAGATATTGACCCCAGAGAGGGCTCCAAGCGTTTAAATCTCCTACAATTAGAAGATCGGAAGATATGCTGGCAATTATGTTATGCAAATCATTTACCGAGAAAGACTGCTGTGGAGGTATATATAAACATATGATTGTTAATTTAAAATCCAACATCACTTCTATAGCCAAAGCCGCTATTTGAGTTTGAATAAAAACCTGTCTGTGGGGGATACCGTTTTTGATTAGGATGGCGATACCTTGTTTGTTTGTAGAATTTTGTTGTAGGTTGTAAAAGTAGCTTGTGTATGAATTAGATATTGGGACGGTTTGTCGGTAAGCAATATGGGTTTCCTGTAGTGAGATAATTGTCGGTGAATATTCTTATATTAAGAGTTGTAGTTCATTGAAGTTGTTGATTAATCCATTTATGTTCCACTGGATTAAATTAATCGTCATTGCGGGGTGGTGATAGTATATTCTCATGACAGTCTGCTGTTGATGGTAGGTCGAATTCGGATACGTTTGGTGACGGGGTTATGTAGTAATTGTGACTTTTGAAAAGCTTTTGTGTGAGTTCGGTAATCGGCGAAGCGTTAGGGGGGGAATTGTTATACGTTCGGTTGGAATTAGGGGATGTGGTGTTTGGGGTCATAGCTGTGGATGTTGTTGGGGTTTCTATTATGGGATCGTTGTTAGTAGATAGAGAAGTATTAGGTTTAGTTAATATATTCTTGGATTTATTGTTGATGGAGGAGGTCGTCTGTGAAGGTGGGGTAACTATTGTATTTTTGGTTGAATTTATATCAGTTAAAGGAGCCTTGCTATTGCCGGCTGTAACTCCGGCGAAGGACGAGGGTGATAAGGTTTTTGGGAGTAGAGAAATGTAAATATCTCTTGCTTCTTTGGCGGAACACCTGCGTTGGGTCTTGATCTTAAGAATTTCTTTCTGTTGGAGAAACTTGGGGCACTTATTTGAGTTTGACGGGTGTTCTTCCTCACAGTTGGCACACTTGGTTCTTGGACATCCTGCGTCTGGGTGAGGTGGGAGGCTACAGTTTTGACATATCGGATCATTTCTACAGTGCTTGATTGTATGTCCCAAGCGCTGGCAGATCCGGCAGCGCATTGGATTGGGGAAGTATTCCCTTACATGTGCTTTGCGCCAGGAGATGTTAATTGTTTCCGGCAGGCGGTAAAGATCGAAGGTCAGTAGTATAACTCCGCTCGGAACGACTTTATCGTCCAGCTTTTTTGAAAATTTGTAGACGCTAATGACCCCCTCCGCTGCTAGCTCCTTGGTAATCTCTTCTTCAGGAAGAGACTTAAGGTAGGGTGCGAAGACGGTACCTTTGACCGAGTTTAAATTTTCGTGAAGTTTACACTTTATGTCGCATATGCCTGGAAGCTGTTTACAGGCAATGAATTTGTCAGCTGTTTTTTTGTCCTTCGCTAGTAGGAGTAAGCTACCATCTCTTAATTCCGACTTGATTTCGATGTCTTTACTAATTACTTTTAGCGATCTATGGATGGCAAAACACGAGTAATGCGACAATGGTTTTTGTTCATTTGTGGCTGAGACCACAACGAATATAGGGTTAGGGAGATTGATATTTGGGGTTGTAAGTTCGGGGTAGTCATATATTGAATTTAAGGAGCGTTTTTTTTTAGCTTTGGGACTGGTTGCCAGGGAGGCAAACCTATTGTTCCCAAAATTGAAAGCCCCGGGGGGCATTTTAATTATTTATTATTTATTTATTTGAACACGTGCGCGTTAATAGACGGAGAGAATGAAAAGCCGAACGACCTAAAAAGCCGGGCTAGCACAAAAGTGCGTGACCGGAAGAGGCAGCAGGTGCTGACCGGCAACAGGCCCATCGAACAGGCGCCCTTATCTGAGGTGGATAGGCGCGTAGTTGCTCTGAATCGCGGCAGCTATTTCGAGGGTCACGAGGAGGCAGCCGATAATGTGCCCTTTGAAGAGGTAAGTGTATGGTTAAGCAATTTTTGTGAATAACTTCATTTTTAAAATTTAATACATTTTAGGAGTTCCAATTAATAATGGAGGACGGGGAGTCGATAGACTTCGGGGAGATACCGGCCGCGCAATTGTACGCAGTGAGCGAGGTGAAAACCTGCACGCCCAAGACGCCAAGGCAGACGCCGCGTAGAGCTCTGAAACGGAAGCGGGCGGAGGATAAGAGCGATGCTGAAAAAAAATTTCAGCAAATCGCTGAAAAGCAGCCCAAAGCATTGAAGGTGAGTGAATATAACTGTGAGTTTTTGTCTAACTTTCGAGCTTTTACTTATAACCTTTAATATAAATCAAAATTTTACGTAAATCTTAAAAATATGTATTTGTTTTTTTTTTTAATAGATGATGGCCGAATCGGAGGCGACCCTTGCTATGGCGCAGGCCATCACCGTCGTGGGAGAAGGGTTGAAAGCCTGTGCCGAAGCTTTTAACCGCTTATCAAGCAGTACCGGCAACTTGTAAATATTGTATAGTAGTAGTTTTAAAAATGTAAATAATAATTTTTAAGTTTAGTTTAATTAGTTTTAAGTTTGAATTTTACCTTTCTATGGTGTTAAATTTAAAACAGAATATTCGCGAAATGCTCGGGTTGACTTCGGTATAATGCACCACTTGCATTTATATGCACACCACTAGGAATATTCACATGAAATTTTGCAGAAACATAGCTTAAGTGTTTCTTTAACTAAAATTAATTATTTAATGTTTGAGTTAATAATAGTTTTTATTTTATTTGTTGTTAATATGTATGCACTTTACAGGTTAATTTTTTGATTATTAAGCGTGTTAATGACTAATGTTTCCACAAATAAAGCATCTTCTAATAGTTAAGATTAAGTTTATTTGCTTTTTATTGAGTTTGTTTTATTGTTTCACTATTAAAAACGCGTTTATAAATTTGTTTGCATAAATGAAAACATGAATGAAGATGGCCGCAATTACACGAAGGAATGAGTTGCCATAGGAAGGGAAAAGACGTATTGCCAGTTGTATTATAATAATAATAATACAATTTAGAAATATTTACTAAATATCTTTACAGAAAATATTGTTTTGACTTACTTTCTTATAATGTATGTGATTTTTGTATTTAATACACATTGTGAATAAGCGGAAATAATTTCTACTCAAAAATACTGTTGATGGCGTAGCCGAAGTTTGCTCGGCCAGGGTTATTTTTTTGAAGCGCGGCCGAAGGCCGCCCACGCGGAAAGGATTTCTACGCAAAAATACTGTTGATGGCGTAGCCGAAGTTTGCTCGGCCAGGGTTATTTTTTTGAAGCGCGGCCGAAGGCCGCCCACGCGGAAAAAAGTTCTACGCAAAAATACTGTTGATGGCGTAGTCGAAGTTTGCTCGGCCAGGGTTATTTTTTTGAAGCGCGGCCGAAGGCCGCCCACGCGGAAAGGGATCTATGCAAAAATACTGTTGATGGCGTAGCCGAAGTTTGCTCGGCCAGGGATATTTTTTTGAAGCGCGGACAAAGGCCGCCCACGCGGAAAGGATTTCTATGCAAAAATACTATTGATGGCGTAGCCGAAGTTTGCTCGGCCAGGGTTATTTTTTTGAAGCGCGGCCGAAGGCCGCCCACGCGGAAATGATTTCTATGCAAAAATACTGTTGATGGCGTAGCCGAAGTTTGCTCGGCCAGGGTTATTTTTTTGAAGCGCGTCCGAAGGCCGCCCACGCGGAAAGGATTTCTATGCAAAAATACTGTTGATGGCGTAGCCGAAGTTTGCTCGGCCAGGGTTATTTTTTTGAAGCGCGGCCGAAGGCCGCCCACGCGGAAATGATTTCTATGCAAAAATACTGTTGATGGCGTAGCCGAAGTTTGCTCGGCCAGGGTTATTTTTTTGAAGCGCGGCCGAAGGCCGCCCACGCGGAAAGGATTTCTATGCAAAAATACTGTTGATGGCGTAGCCGAAGTTTGTTCGCTCATGCGTAAAGTATATTTGGTCTAAACTAGTTCAAAATGCTCCCTTTGGGTAACTAAATCTACTCATTACAATTTTGGTGTATCTGGCAGAGTTTTTAATTTGTTATTGATCAGGCATCACGACCAAACTCATTCGCAAGTAAGTTTTACTTATACACTGCCATTCCTATGTGTTAATTAATTTTGTGTTTTTCAAAAATGTATTAAAAATATATAATTTAGGCTAATTAATGAGTGGCTGTAAAATACAAAAAGATTAAACTGTTGATTTATATGTGTTTTGTGCAGTTTTTTTTGTTAAAATCTGTTGAAATTCATCTTTTCGATGTGGTGAATTTTAAAACTTTAAACGCAAATATCTTTTAAACGAAAAGTTTCCTCGCGGTTTGGTTTTCAGTTTCGTCATCTGTACAACCCCCTCTACCCCCCCGTAAAAGTCATTTTTTCCAAAGCGTGGAGCACTATACCGAAATTTTCCCAAATGCTCCCTTGTTCGAGCGCTAATTGAACTTAATTCACTATCGAGTTCCATCCAACTTGATTTTTCAATTCCAAAAAATGTTTTTTCTCATATTCTAAATTTAGCTATCTAGGTTTTTAAATCTTAATTATTAATTACTTTGTAAATAGTCTGTAAGAAACTTTCTGTTCATATACTAAATAAATAAATAAATAAATAAAAAGTGCAAAATTTACGATCAACCTAGAGCCGATGGCCTCAGTAGCCAGTGCTCAAACAAAACATTTCTTAGTACTGGTATTTATACTAGTATCTAAATAATAATAATAATAATAAGCCATTTGATAAGAAGTTTTCGTTTACTAAAGGCAAAATTGCATAAATATGCATCGTTTGTATGTACATTCTTAAGAGATGATCTATGTAAATATAATTTTTCTTGCGTAGTTTAATATTACATATGTACATAAATACAAATGTATACATACATACATGCATATTTGCTTATTTTTGGGTTTATACACGTTTAATTTTTCTAAAATTAATTTCGCTCCGACAACAGTGAATGTTCGTATAAAAATTCTGCAATTGACAGCTCCGACGGATTCTGGCATACCGATATTACGAATTGCGAATTTACGATTACGAAAAGCGGGTTTGAGCATACCGATTTTACGATTCGTAGCGTAATCGAACGTACGACGGATTCCAGCATAGGGGTGCAAATAAAATTCTTCTATAGCAGTCTGGTCATACTAAAAATTACTTACCAGAACACAGAACATAAAGCAAAATTGTTTAGAACCGTATTGTTGAATGACTACTGTTTCGGTACGCAACAATGTCGCAGCAACTGTCACAATATTTTAAAACTTTATTGCAAACACACCATAGGAAGCCAAACATTAACATGATTAATTTATTAGTAGGAAAATCAATTTAACAAAACACAGTTTCTTTTGTTTTTATTGTAAACATTTTGTATAACAGATATTCCAAAATTTCATTTGCGACTAGGGCTTTTAACTTTCCACTTTCATTTCAGAAATAAGAATTTCTATAGGATCCGATATCATTCAATATTATACTAGAAACCTGCAATATAGTGATGTGTAACGCAACGCAGCGCTGCGTTATTGAGTTGATACTCAAGGTGAGTTATGTGCGCTGATACACCAACTTGTGAACTCAGTAGCGCAGTAGCGTAATAAAGCGTTGACAGCACAACAATGCATTCAGAGCGAAACATTGCGTTGACAGCAAAACGCGTTGAGAGCGATATATTGTGTTGATAGCGCAATACCAAGAATGATAGGAAAGTCGGATACTTCAACAAGAAAAAAAATAAAATGATAAGATACGTCATTTCGCTGCAATTTGGCACAATACTGCGTTGAGAGCTCGGCAATCACTTTTAGCGTCCCAGCGCAATGAATGAGCGTTTTGATATTATTCCCCATTCAAGCAATTATACAAATAAAGTTTTTGGGATTTTTTAAAATTATATATTTCCTGTGGAAAAGAACTGAAAACGATTATGTGAAAAAACCTTTGATTACGAATATACGTAGATAACAAACATTAACGGCAAACATAGACAAAATTGCTCCAATTTGAAAAAAAAAAACTCCAAAATCTGTACGCACCAATATGTCGAGTTGTTAGTAAACAATGTTTGCTGTTTGCAATAACGAAGTGAATAGCACACTAACTTATGCTTATTTATTGAAATTAACAAAAAGAGGAATGAGAAGAAAACAAAATAATTTCATCGCGCCAATAGTCTTCAAGCACATATTTATACGGTGTTTTGTAATGGTGGTTGAAATCCTTTAAACTTTCTCTCCTCCATCCCGCTAGTTTTTGTTTAGCCAAGTTGTGGAAGTCTTTCTTTGGGACCAGGTGCATTGTGTGGATAGGTTGATTGGCTGCTTCTCTTGCTCTAATATCAGCTGCTTCGTTCCGTGTATGCCAACATGGCTGGGAACCCACATAATTTTTATATGCTCGCGACTTTGGTACAGGGCATTGCGTATGAGCGTTACGAGAAGGTTGTTGTTGTTTTTTGTGTTGCTGATGGCTTGGACGGTTGACAAACTGTCGGAGCAGATAACATATTTCTTTTTTGATTTTATAGCGAATTGTGTTGCTGAAAGAAGGGCATTAGCTTCCGCAGTAAACACCGAACAAAAATAGGGTAGGTTACCCACCGCGATGGTGTTGCCGTTTGCCTCTATCGCCGCAAATGCTGTGATGTCGTTGCTTTTAGTTCCGTCAGTATATAGGAAACTATAATTTTGTTTTATAAGGTTTGCTTCTAACGGGTGTTTTTTTTAGGGGTATAGAACTTCGAATTGAAATAAAACACAAGAAAACCGTTTTAAGGTCCATCAATTTGGCTTTATTGGAAGGATAATTTTATGCCATTAATGTTTAAATATGATTTCGGGCATGTGGCCGCCGCGGCTGGCTCGAATAAAGCCAATTCTACAGGTCCAATTTTCAACCACTTTTTCGAGCATATGGGGCCGTATGTCGGCAATAACGCCACGAATGTTGGCTTCCAATTCCCCTAACGTTTCTGGTTTGTTGGTGTAGACGAGCGACTTCACATATCCCCAAAGAAAATAATCCAATGGTGTCAAATCACACGATCTTGGTGGCCAATTGACAGGTCCATTCCGCGAAATTATGCGCTCAGCGAATGTTTCCTTCAATAAATCGATTGTGACGTGCGCTGTGTGGCATGTAGCGCCGTCTTGTTGGAACCACAACTCATCCACATTCATGCCATCCAATTCGGGAACAAAATAGTCGGTTATCATGGCTCTATACCGGTCTCCATTAACGGTAACTGCCTCTCCAGCATTATTGCGGAAGAAGTATGGCCCAATGACTCCACCAGCCCATAGAGCACACCAAACAGTCAGTTTTTGTGGATGTAATGGCGTTTCAAGGGTCTCATGTGGATTCTCTTCACTCCAAATGCGGCAATTTTGCTTGTTGACGTAGCCATTCAACCAAAAATGAGCCTCATCACTGAACAAAATTTTGCGATGAAAATCAGCATCGAGATCAATCTCATTTTCATACACCATACACCAAAATCACGACGCATTGCATGGTCTCGCGGCTTTAATTCTTGCACAAGCTGGATCTTGTAAGGTCGCAAGCCAAGATCTTTGCGCAAAATCTTCCATAAAGTTGATGGACAAAGCTCCAATTGCTGTGCACGGTGGCGAATCGATTCATTCGGGTCCTCTTCAACACTTTGCTCTACAGCGGCAATTGTTTCTTCGGTGCGCACTGTTCGACGTCTCTGCGGATGCGTATTATCACATAGAGTAAACGTAGTGCGAAAACGATCCATGGTTAACCGAATTAATTGCTCTGATGGACGATTATGTCGACCATAAAATGGACGGAGCTCACGGTAAACTTCGCGAACTGAACCATTATTTTCGAAATAAATTTGCACGATTTGCAAGCGTTGTTCTTTTGTCAACCTGTTCATGATGAAATGGCAAACCAAACTGAACATAAATGACATTAGAGTTGCCAGATTTCACCACAAAATGCCAGTTTTATCTCTATTCGAAAAACAAACCTGTAAAAAAAACACCCTTTATTTTTGTGAAGTTGACTCTGTAGGTGGATGTGGACGTGGTGCTTTTATTGTGGACTGCCAGATTGAGGATCATTAGCCGTTGAAAATTAAACCATGGTGGTGGACGGTTGGTGCCAAGTTTGAGCGGTGTGAAATCACAGCCTGAGTCGGCCGCTATCTTGATACATCTCGTAATGGTTGATTGACGGCTCAATGTTTTTTTTTCTTTTTTTTGTAGTTTTAATTTCATTTTGGAGGGTCACGTTATTGGACTGCATGAGCCGTGGTATTAGCTTCAGAGTGTTATACTGGATTCGTTCCATTAGGGAGGGTAGACCTGTTTCACTCAGAATGCATTTCACTGGAGATGTTGGAAACGCTCGTATGCATCTTCTGGCCGCCATATGGTATGGCTGTAGAATGTGTCCAATGTTGCTCCGGGCACAGTACCCGTAAATGACCAGACCGTAATCCATTTTTGACAGTATGAGAGCTCTTGTTGCTTTTATTAGTGTATCTGGGTGGACCAGGCAGTGTTTAGACGACAGGTACTTGATGACGTTGAGTCTACTATGTATGATGGATCTTAAGTATATACAGGGCTGCTTAAAGGTAATTTTTTTTATCAAATATGATACCTAGTATTCTTAAGCTATCGCAGGAAGGTATGTTTACATTGTTATAGAATATATTTAATGGTGGACAGAGGTTTTTGTTGCATATGTGGAAGGTTTTACATTTATTGTACGAAAGTTTTGCTCCTGATACGTTTGACCAATCTGTGATTTTAGATAGTATTTGCAAGAAATCGCTCTTTACCACCGTTAAATCCTTACATTTGGAAAAAATGAGGACATCGCCCGCGTATACTATGTGAGAAATTCTTTAAAAGCTACTAATTATTTTGTTTACTTCATCAAAAGCTAGGATAAACAGTACCACAGACAAAGGAGAGCCTTGTGGTATGCCATTAAAAAGTTTGTAGGTTTTCGAAAATGTATTATTTAATTTAACCGAAAAAGTACGGTTCGATAAAAACGATTTTACAAAATTGGGCGCCTATCCTGTCATATGCCTTTTCGAAGTCGAGGCTTAGTGCAGTTACGTGGTTTCTCGTAGCCAGTGCTGTTGTGGAGAATTGTTCGAAAAGGAGTAATGCGTCCATTGTACCTTGGCCTACTTTGAATGCTACTTGTTTTGGGCTTGTGAGGCCGTCGGAGACAACGAACCACATGATACGCACAGCAACAATCTTTTCCAATATTTTACTCAAACAGGGGAGAAGCGAGATGGGTCTATATTCCGTCACACTGGACCTGCGATGCTGAGGTTTAGGGATTGGGATTATAATCGCGCTTTTCCACGCGTGTGGTAGCTGCCCTTGTAAAAGTATTTTATTGTATAACTCTACTACTCGATTTTTCGCCTCTGTGGGAAGGTTTTTAATCATTGGATATGAAATACGGTCCCTGCCTGGAGTTTTTCCTGCCATTTTTGTGAGCGTTATTTCAAATTCAAAGTTAGAGATGGCGCACTCAATTTTCTTTGCTGTAGGTGAAGTTTGTGTATGTGGGTATGTTCTGCTGAAGCAGACTTTTTTTCTTCATTGAATAAGTGGTGAAAATTGGAGTCTTTAGAATAATTGGACCAAAAATGGCCGAAATGATTTGCGATGTCTGCTGAGGAGTAGATAGGCCCATCGCCTGTATTCAAGAGGTGTATTAAGGGAGGAGTGTAAGTCCCTGTAAGCCTTTTAATGTTAGCCCAGATTTTTTTTGGGTCTGAGTCGGGGTTTATTGATTCAGTAAGTTTCTCTAGGCTTTGTCTTTTGGCTTCTTTAAGCTTCTTTTTAAAGTAGGCATTCGATTTCTTATATGCTAAGAGGTTTCCAAGGGATCTATGTTTTTTGTAACAGTGCCATAGACGCTGTTTTTTGTCCCTTAGCTCACCAAGGTATGCGGACCAGTAACGGACGACCGTTTTGTATGATTTCCGATGGGTTTGCGGAATTGATGTTTGGGCAGCAGTACGGATTGAACTGCAAATATTTTTTGTTTCCTTGTTTATATTGTCTGTCTGTGCATGTTTGAAAATGAGCTTACTTACGAGGTACAGGAATTTTGGCCAATTTGCATAATCTGTTAGAAATTTTGGTTTGGGGGAACCTCGATTTGACGCGGCTGTGATTATTTTGGTGAGCAGCGGGAAATGATCGCTGCCATGGAGCTGTGTTAAAGTAGAGCAGCTGAGCTTAGGGCCTATGCCGTTGGAGCAAATGCATACGTCTACATGAGTAAAAGTTTGATGGGTTGAGAAGTGAGTAGGGGCCAGGTCATTTAAGACCATTAAGCTGTTTGAAAGAATAAAGTCTTCCACTATCTTGCCTCTTTGGTTTGTAGATATTGACCCCAGAGAGGGCTCCAAGCGTTTAAATCTCCTACAATTAGAAGATCGGAAGATATGCTGGCAATTATGTTATGCAAATCATTTACCGAGAAAGACTGCTGTGGAGGTATATATAAACATATGATTGTTAATTTAAAATCCAACATCACTTCTATAGCCAAAGCCGCTATTTGAGTTTGAATAAAAACCTGTCTGTGGGGGATACCGTTTTTGATTAGGATGGCGATACCTTGTTTGTTTGTAGAATTTTGTTGTAGGTTGTAAAAGTAGCTTGTGTATGAATTAGATATTGGGACGGTTTGTCGGTAAGCAATATGGGTTTCCTGTAGTGAGATAATTGTCGGTGAATATTCTTATATTAAGAGTTGTAGTTCATTGAAGTTGTTGATTAATCCATTTATGTTCCACTGGATTAAATTAATCGTCATTGCGGGGTGGTGATAGTATATTCTCATGACAGTCTGCTGTTGATGGTAGGTCGAATTCGGATACGTTTGGTGACGGGGTTATGTAGTAATTGTGACTTTTGAAAAGCTTTTGTGTGAGTTCGGTAATCGGCGAAGCGTTAGGGGGGGAATTGTTATACGTTCGGTTGGAATTAGGGGATGTGGTGTTTGGGGTCATAGCTGTGGATGTTGTTGGGGTTTCTATTATGGGATCGTTGTTAGTAGATAGAGAAGTATTAGGTTTAGTTAATATATTCTTGGATTTATTGTTGATGGAGGAGGTCGTCTGTGAAGGTGGGGTAACTATTGTATTTTTGGTTGAATTTATATCAGTTAAAGGAGCCTTGCTATTGCCGGCTGTAACTCCGGCGAAGGACGAGGGTGATGAGGTTTTTGGGAGTAGAGAAATGTAAATATCTCTTGCTTCAGTCGTCGACTAGCTTACGGTGCGAACGGTTGTCAATCGGATTGTGTTTCCTTTGTTTTCTCTATTGTTTTTGTTACATACAGAAATAAACAATACACACTAATTCTTCTTTTTCTTCCTTTCGCTTATACGTACACGTGTTTTCTAACCTAGTGCAAGCGGGGATCTAATTTAAAAATGGCCCATAGGGCCACAAGCCTTGGGGATAACCGGTTTGCCTTACTAGCAACCAGTTCCCCCGCAGTCAAAAAGCGGAAAAAACTATCCGAGTTTCCAAACCTACCCGACCCGGTTTCAACAAAACCTAACCCTAAATATGTAGTTGTTTCATCTAAAGACGAAAATAAGCCACTATCGAATTTCTCATGCTTTGCGGTAGAAAGGTCATTACATATTATTAGCAAGGACATAATAAGCGTGTCAGAGCTCAGGGATGGAAGTCTCCTACTCCTTGTCGAAAACAAAACGGTTGCCCAAAAATTCATCTCTGCCAAGCAGTTGGCAGGGCTCTGTGAGATCAGGTGTAAATATCACGAGAACCTAAATTTCGTCAAAGGAACAATATATGCCCCGTACCTTAGCCACGTGCCAGAAGAAGAAATTGTGAAAAACCTGGAGTCGCAAGGCGTTGTCTCAGTTTACAAATTTAAAAAATTCGATGATAAATCGCAAAATAGTGGAGTAATTCTACTGACTTTTGACCTTTACAACCTACCGCAGTCAATCAATGTCTCGTGGCATAAGGCTCAGATTAGGGAATATATCCCAAACCCTATGCGCTGCAAGACGTGCCAACTACTAGGCCACACTACAAAATATTGCAAAAAAGATCCGGTCTGCGTTAACTGCAGCCTCCCCACACATGGTGGTGATGTATGCGTACGAACAAAGTGCGCAAATTGTGAAGAAGAGCACCCCTCTAACTCTAATAAGTGCACTAAATTCATACAACAAAAAGAAATCTTAAAAATAAAAACCCAGCTAAAATGCACACTCAAGCAAGCTAGAGCTAAGTACATTGCACAGCTTCCGCAAACTTCATCTCCTTCATCTTTCGCAGGTGTAACTGCCAAGGCACTTCGCACCAATTCTACAAATTCAAGCCTACTCACCTCCACCATGCCAATTACAACAACAGCACGCCAAATTCAAAACAACGCATTAAGTTCCAAAACCACTGAAAAAGATAGCAACGCAACCATTCTTAGCACTCAATCAAATACCAATGAAAGAAAACTACCAGTACCCACACGCAGTAACACCACCGCTTCCGATACAACTGAAACCTTTACAATAACAGCAACCACAAGCAACGAAGTTAGCACGGCTCTTTCAAAATTACCATTTAGCGTTTCACCCATTACCAGTCTTACCAGACAGCTATTAGAAAATAATGATTACTATACAACTAACCTTGCCTCATCCGACTCGGATGTAGATATTACGAAATAAATTCAATATTTCTCCCTCCACACTGATATGGATTTCCGTATATTACAATGGAATATCAAAGGTTTTTATAATAACTCACACGAATTACAACTTCTCATAAAAGAACACTCTCCCTCATTAATATCATTACAAGAGACACATCTGCCCCACAACAAAACCGCACACATCTCTAATTTGTACACGCATTATTTCTTTAACTTACCTCAAAACACTTCTAGTAAGCAAGGAATCGCTGTCCTTGTCAGAAAAGATATCCCACACAAACAAATCCATGTGCAAGCAGCCATATCAAGTATTGCCATAGAAATTAACCTAGGATTTAAATTTACAGTCCTATGTATATACATTCCACCACAACAAACATGCATATTAAAAGACCTGCAAGAAGTAGTTTGTCCCCTCAATAGAAACCTTATTATAACAGGCGACCTAAATGCCTGGAGCCCCATCTGGGGTTCCGAAGAAACAAATCACAGAGGCAGAATGATAGAGGATCTTATCCTGACAGAGAACTTAGTTACTCTGAACGACAATGCACCTACACACTTCTCCACACATCGGACTTTCACGCATGTAGACGTTGCCATGTGCTCAGCCAGCATTGCCCCAAGACTTACCTGCTCAACACTGGATTGCCTTCACGGCAGTGACCACTTTCCTCTAGTCACAAAACTGTTATCTGGCACTTCCAACCCCGGTATACCTAGGCCAAAGTTTAAAACAGACATCGCGAATTGGTCTAAGTTCCAATCAGTAGCAGCTGACATCATTGCGGAAAACCCGAAAACGCGAAATATTAACAAAGAAGCCGGTTTAGTAAACAAAGCCATTCGTATGGCAGCCCACTACTCAATCCCTCAAACACAAAGCAAACCGCTGAAGAAGATTGTCCCGTACTGGTCAAAAAATCTAGCCAAGCTTAGAGACGAAAAAAAGAAACTTTGGAACACATATCGTAAAAATCGATCAGAGCACAATCTCATCAACTACAAAAAGTCTAATGCAATTTTTAAAAAACACATGAAAGAAGCCAAGCGTAAAAATATTGAGTCATTAACCTCGTCGATCAATCCGACATCAAACCCCAAAAAAGTTTGGAATGACATCAGAATGTTGACTGGCTCCTTCAAACCTCAATTAATAAAATTTTTAGACACCAGCCGAGGTCCTATATCCACTCCTGAAGAAATATCTAACCATTTTGCATCCTCTTGGGCTGACTACTCTAAAGACACCAACTTCAATGAAGAGTTCATTTCCCAAAAGTACAACGTCATAAACAATCCTTATAATAACAGAGCAAAATCGTCCTCCAGTAACATAATAGAAAGTCCTTTTACCACGTTTGAATACGATATAACAGTTTCCTCAATGTCCGGCAAGACACCTGGTAGAGATAGGATCGCATACCCAATGCTCAAACACTTGCCCAGCCAGGTAAAAGATAGAGTCATCGCTTTATATAACGACATCTTTGACCATGGTGTACTTCCACAAATGTGGAAACATGCCATTGTGGTTCCGATACCCAAACCAAATATATGTCCAACAATGGTTTCCGGGTATAGACCGATTTCCCTTCTGCCTTGCTTGAGCAAAGTATTAGAGCGAATCGTTGCAAAACGGATTATGTGGTTTGTACAAACAAATAAGCATATCAGTCCAAACCAATTCGCATTTAAGGAGGGTCAAGGCACAATAGATGCTCTTTTGACTTTTGAAAATTATGTGTCCAATGCCTTAAGCACAAAAAACCATGTCACCTCGCTCAGTCTCGATTTCCAAAAAGCCTACGACAGAATTGGCGTCCATATCGTCCTAAAACAACTTGCCAGATGGAAAATCGGTAAAAAAAACCTACAATTTCGTAAAAGCCTTTTTAACGAACAGAACTTTTTCAGTTAAAATCAACAATAAATATTCGAAGACTTACAGGTTATATAATGGGATACCGCAGGGTTCACCGCTTTCGGTTGTTTTGTTTATTATTGCGTTCGACGAAATTAATAAAATACTCACTAATTACAAAAGATTATCCTATGTAATATATGCTGACGATGTTGTTTTATACACAAAATGTAAGGATTTATCACTTGTACACACCGATTTTAACCAAATCCTAAGAGATATTTCCATCTGGTCAAGGTCCTCAGGAGCTTCCCTCGCATACGAAAAATGCAAAATCATTCATTTTTGTAAAAAACGAAACTGTCAACCTCTTAGTATAAGTATCAATCATGTAAATATTGTAAATTGCGATAGTTTAAAAATCTTAGGCATTTTTTTCGATAAAAAACTTACGTATAAAAATCATTGTACATATATAAAAAGTAATTTAGTAACACGTCTAAACATAATAAAATACTTATCGTCGAAGCACTGTTTTGTACACTCGTCAACATTAATAAGTATCACGAAAGCGCTCATATTGTCTAAAGTGGACTACGGCCTCGCAATATATGGACACTGTGCAAAACAAAATCAAAAAATGATTACACCAGCCTACCACACAGCAGCACGGAGAAGTATAAGGGCCTTTCCTACATCACCACTCAAATGCATTTTAATGGAATCTGGACTTCCTTCGCTACAAGAGAGAATAGTTCACTGCACCCTAAGGCTTGTTCCAAAAGTATTAAACTGTGATAATGCGATGTTACACAACCTTATAGTGACAGAAGCCGGACGGAAAAGACCACTAAAGAACTTGTCCTCGATCGCGAGAATTATTGTATCAGCTCAAGAGCTAGGTTTCACCTCAAGACCCCCGCAATGGCAATGTTTCCACAGCTTTATTTGCTCCAACCTGATGGCATACCGCAAAACTAACACAACACCATTAGTCTACCGGAAGCTTTTTAATGAACTTGTCACAAGCATGAAAAACGAAGGCTGGAAAATTTTATATACGGATGCATCGAAAACCACTTCATGTACAGCCTATGCAGTGGTTGACGAAAACGAAGATACCATAAGAGTCTGTCACCTCTTCCCTTTTAACTCAGTCTTCACAGCCGAAGCCGAAGCAATATTTCAAGCGGTCCAATTTGCATTTGAAGCCAACGATAAGTTCCTGATTTGTACTGACAGCCTTTCCTCAATTGACATGCTGGTTAATGTGAAGAACAAAAACGCACTGGCTCTATCAATACGTGCAATGTTATCAGAACGAAGGGAAATGATTAAAGTTATGTGGATCCCTGGCCACGTTGGCATCAGGGGTAATGAAATCGCCGATCAAAGAGCAAAACTCGCCACAAGGGAACCGCTAATCATTCACCAGTCCGTATCAAAAGTTGACATGACTCTTCTGATACATGCACAAACAGCCAACACAAAGATGCAGGAATGGAAAAATTTTCACCACCACTACGCAACCTGCAACCCAGAAGGGAAAAAACCAACTTTTCCCAACAACGTCGCCTGTAACGACGTGAAAGCTTTTATACGTCTCCGAATAGGACACACAGTAATAACACATAGCCACATTCTTAAAGGCAATAGCCAACCACAGTGTCCATACTGTGGTTCAAACGCGCTATCTGTAGTTCACCTTTTGGACGAATGTTTACATCTGAACGCTTTTAGAAAAGAAATTTTCGGTAGTACTACCCCATCGAGCTGCTTAAAAGAAATGAATGCAAAAAATGTACACACAGTCGCTAAATATTTGAAACTAACAAATCTAAAGAAACTTATATAAAATAACTAAAATATATGTAATGATAATAATAGTACAAACAGCATTAATTTAGCCTTAAGAGAGCCGAAGGTCTGTGTAACCAGTGCTCCTTTTAATGTAAGTTGGTGATTCATCACTTCCTTTCTGTATAATAATAATAATAATAATCTCTTGCTTCTTTGGCGGAACACCTGCGTTGGGTCTTGATCTTAAGAATTTCTTTCTGTTGGAGAAACTTGGGGCACTTATTTGAGTTTGACGGGTGTTCTTCCTCACAGTTGGCACACTTGGTTCTTGGACATCCTGCGTCTGGGTGAGGTGGGAGGCTACAGTTTTGACATATCGGATCATTTCTACAGTGCTTGATTGTATGTCCCAAGCGCTGGCAGATCCGGCAGCGCATTGGATTGGGGAAGTATTCCCTTACATGTGCTTTGCGCCAGGAGATGTTAATTGTTTCCGGCAGGCGGTAAAGATCGAAGGTCAGTAGTATAACTCCGCTCGGAACGACTTTATCGTCCAGCTTTTTTGAAAATTTGTAGACGCTAATGACCCCCTCCGCTGCTAGCTCCTTGGTAATCTCTTCTTCAGGAAGAGACTTAAGGTAGGGTGCGAAGACGGTACCTTTGAGTTTAAATTTTCGTGAAGTTTACACTTTATGTCGCATATGCCTGGAAGCTGTTTACAGGCAATGAATTTGTCAGCTGTTTTTTTGTCCTTCGCTAGTAGGAGTAAGCTACCATCTCTTAATTCCGACTTGATTTCGATGTCTTTACTAATTACTTTTAGCGATCTATGGATGGCAAAACACGAGTAATGCGACAATGGTTTTTGTTCATTTGTGGCTGAGACCACAACGAATATAGGGTTAGGGAGATTGATATTTGGGGTTGTAAGTTCGGGGTAGTCATTTATTGAATTTAAGGAGCGTTTTTTTTTAGCTTTGGGACTGGTTGCCAGGGAGGCAAACCTATTGTTCCCAAAATTGAAAGCCCCGGGGGGCATTTTAATTATTTATTATTTATTTATTTGAACACGTGCGCGTTAATAGACGGAGAGAATAAAAAGCCGGGCGACCTAAAAAGCTGGGCTAGCACAAAAGTGCGTGACCGGAAGAGGCAGCAGGCGCTGACCGGCAACAGGCCCATCGAACAGGCGCCCTTATCTGAGGTGGATAGGCGCGTAGTTGCTCTGAATCGCGGCAGCTATTTCGAGGGTCACGAGGAGGCAGCCGATAATGTGCCCTTTGAAGAGGTAAGTGTATGGTTAAGCAATTTTTGTGAATAACTTCATTTTTAAAATTTAATACATTTTAGGAGTTCCAATTAATAATGGAGGACGGGGAGTCGATAGACTTCGGGGAGATACCGGCCGCGCAATTGTACGCAGTGAGCGAGGTGAAAACCTGCACGCCCAAGACGCCAAGGCAGACGCCGCGTAGAGCTCTGAAACGGAAGCGGGCGGAGGATAAGAGCGATGCTGAAAAAAAATTTCAGCAAATCGCTGAAAAGCAGCCCAAAGCATTGAAGGTGAGTGAATATAACTGTGAGTTTTTGTCTAACTTTCGAGCTTTTACTTATAACCTTTAATATAAATCAAAATTTTACGTAAATCTTAAAAATATGTATTTGTTTTTTTTTTTTAATAGATGATGGCCGAATCGGAGGCGACCCTTGCTATGGCGCAGGCCATCACCGTCGTGGGAGAAGGGTTGAAAGCCTGTGCCGAAGCTTTTAACCGCTTATCAAGCAGTACCGGCAACTTGTAAATATTGTATAGTAGTAGTTTTAAAAATGTAAATAATAATTTTTAAGTTTAGTTTAATTAGTTTTAAGTTTGAATTTTACCTTTCTATGGTGTTAAATTTAAAACAGAATATTCGCGAAATGCTCGGGTTGACTTCGGTATAATGCACCACTTGCATTTATATGCACACCACTAGGAATATTCACATGAAATTTTGCAGAAACATAGCTTAAGTGTTTCTTTAACTAAAATTAATTATTTAATGTTTGAGTTAATAATAGTTTTTATTTTATTTGTTGTTAATATGTATGCACTTTACAGGTTAATTTTTTGATTATTAAGCGTGTTAATGACTAATGTTTCCACAAATAAAGCATCTTCTAATAGTTAAGATTAAGTTTATTTGCTTTTTATTGAGTTTGTTTTATTGTTTCACTATTAAAAACGCGTTTATAAATTTGTTTGCATAAATGAAAACATGAATGAAGATGGCCGCAATTACACGAAGGAATGAGTTGCCATAGGAAGGGAAAAGACGTATTGCCAGATGTATTATAATAATAATAATACAATTTAGAAATATTTACTAAATATCTTTACAGAAAATATTGTTTTGACTTACTTTCTTATAATGTATGTGATTTTTGTATTTAATACACATTGTGAATAAGCGGAAATAATTTCTACTCAAAAATACTGTTGATGGCGTAGCCGAAGTTTGCTCGGCCAGGGTTATTTTTTTGAAGCGCGGCCGAAGGCCGCCCACGCGGAAAGGATTTCTACGCAAAAATACTGTTGATGGCGTAGCCGAAGTTTGCTCGGCCAGGGTTATTTTTTTGAAGCGCGGCCGAAGGCCGCCCACGCGGAAAGAATTTCTATGCAAAAATACTGTTGATGGCGTAGCCGAAGTTTGCTCGGCCAGGGTTATTTTTTTGAAGCGCGGCCGAAGGCCGCCCACGCGGAAAGGATTTCTATGCAAAAATACTGTTGATGGCGTAGCCGAAGTTTGCTCGGCCAGGGTTATTTTTTTGAAGCGCGGCCGAAGGCCGCCCACGCGGAAATGATTTCTATGCAAAAATACTGTTGATGGCGTAGCCGAAGTTTGCTCGGCCAGGGTTATTTTTTTGAAGCGCGGCCGAAGGCCGCCCACGCGGAAAGGATTTCTATGCAAAAATACTGTTGATGGCGTAGCCGAAGTTTGTTCGCTCATGCGTAAAGTATATTTGGTCTAAACTAGTTCAAAATGCTCCCTTTGGGTAACTAAATCTACTCATTACAATTTTGGTGTATCTGGCAGCGTTTTTAATTTGTTATTGATCAGGCATCACGACCAAACTCATTCGCAAGTAAGTTTTACTTATACACTGCCATTCCTATGTGTTAATTAATTTTGTGTTTTTCAAAAATGTATTAAAAATATATAATTTAGGCTAATTAATGAGTGGCTGTAAAATACAAAAAGATTAAACTGTTGATTTATATGTGTTTTGTGCAGTTTTTTTTGTTAAAATCTGTTGAAATTCATCTTTTCGATGTGGTGAATTTTAAAACTTTAAACGCAAATACCTTTTAAACGAAAAGTTTCCTCGCGGTTTGGTTTTCAGTTTCGTCATCTGTACAACCCCCTCTACCCCCCCGTAAAAGTCATTTTTTCCAAAGCGTGGAGCACTATACCGAAATTTTCCCAAATGCTCCCTTGTTCGAGCGCTAATTGAACTTAATTCACTATCGAGTTCCATCCAACTTGATTTTTCAATTCCAAAAAATGTTTTTTCTCATATTCTAAATTTAGCTATCTAGGTTTTTAAATCTTAATTACTTTGTAAATAGTCTGTAAGAAACTTTCTGTTCATAGACTAAATAAATAAATAAATAAATAAAAAGTGCAAAATTTACGATCAACCTAGAGCTGATGGCCTCAGTAGCCAGTGCTCAAACAAAACATTTCTTAGTACTGGTATTTATACTAGTATCTAAATAATAATAATAATAATAAGCCATTTGATAAGAAGTTTTCGTTTACTAAAGGCAAAATTGCATAAATATGCATCGTTTGTATGTACATTCTTAAGAGATGATCTATGTAAATATAATTTTTCTTGCATAGTTTAATATTACATATGTACATAAATACAAATGTACACATACATACATGCATATTTGCTTATTTTTGGGTTTATACACGTTTAATTTTTCTAAAATTAATTTCGCTCCGACAACAGTGAATGTTCGTATAAAAATTCTGCAATTGACAGCTCCGACGGATTCTGGCATACCGATATTACGAATTGCGAATTTACGATTACGAAAAGCGGATTTGAGCATACCGATTTTACGATTCGTAGCGTAATCGAACGTACGACGGATTCCAGCATAGGGGTGCAAATAAAATTCTTCTATAGCAGTCTGGTCATACTAAAAATTACTTACCAGAACACAGAACATAAAGCAAAATTGTTTGAAATTGATTAGAACCGTATTGTTGAATGACTACTGTTTAGGTACGCAACAATGTCGCAGCAACTGTCACAATATTTTAAAACTTTATTGCAAACACACCATAGGAAGCCAAACATTAACATGATTAATTTATTAGTAGGAAAAACAATTTAACAAAACACAGTTTCTTTTGTTTTTATTGTAAACATTTTGTATAACAGATATTCCAAAATTTCATTTGCGACTAGGGCTTTTAACTTTCCACTTTCATTTCAGAAATAAGAATTTCTATAGGATCCGATATCATTCAAGATTATACTAGAAACCTGCAATATAGTGATGTGTAACGCAACGCAGCGCTGCGTTATTGAGTTGATACTCAAGGTGAGTTATGTGCGCTGATACACCAACTTGTGAACTCAGTAGCGCAGTAGCGTAATAAAGCGTTGACAGCACAACAATGCATTCAGAGCGAAACATTGCGTTGACAGCAAAACGCGTTGAGAGCGATATATTGTGTTGATAGCGCAATACCAAGAATGATAGGAAAGTCGGATACTTCAACAAGAAAAAAAATAAAATGATAAGATACGTCATTTCGCTGCAATTTGGCACAATACTGCGTTGAGAGCTCGGCAATCACTTTTAGCGTCCCAGCGCAATGAATGAGCGTTTTGATATTATTCCCCATTCAAGCAATTATACAAATAAAGTTTTTGGGATTTTTTAAAATTATATATTTCCTGTGGAAAAGAACTGAAAACGATTATGTGAAAAAACCTTTGATTACGAATATACGTAGATAACAAACATTAACGGCAAACATAGACAAAATTGCTCCAATTTGAAAAAAAACTCCAAAATCTGTACGCACCAATATGTCGAGTTGTTAGTAAACAATGTTTGCTGTTTGCAATAACGAAGTGAATAGCACACTAACTTATGCTTATTTATTGAAATTAACAAAAAGAGGAATGAGAAGAAAACAAAATAATTTCATCGCGCCAATAGTCTTCAAGCACATATTTATACGGTGTTTTGTAATGGTGGTTGAAATCCTTTAAACTTTCTCTCCTCCATCCCGCTAGTTTTTGTTTAGCCAAGTTGTGGAAGTCTTTCTTTGGGACCAGGTGCATTGTGTGGATAGGTTGATTGGCTGCTTCTCTTGCTCTAATATCAGCTGCTTCGTTCCGTGTATGCCAACATGGCTGGGAACCCACATAATTTTTATATGCTCGCGACTTTGGTACAGGGCATTGCGTATGAGCGTTACGAGAAGGTTGTTGTTGTTTTTTGTGTTGCTGATGGCTTGGACGGTTGACAAACTGTCGGAGCAGATAACATATTTCTTTTTTGATTTTATAGCGAATTGTGTTGCTGAAAGAAGGGCATTAGCTTCCGCAGTAAACACCGAACAAAAATAGGGTAGGTTACCCACCGCGATGGTGTTGCCGTTTGCCTCTATCGCCGCAAATGCTGTGATGTTGTTGTTGTTGTTGTTGTAGCGGCTAGCTACACCCCACTGGGTTGGCGGACTCCCTCAATCGTTATCGTCAAGCTCAACTAACGAAAGGTCCAGGAAACGAGCTGTTTCAACAGGGTCGGACCATAGGGAGAGGGGTGTTAGTTGAGTAGGTTTGGCCGGGCATGTGAATAGGTGATTGGTGTCGTGCGGAGACTCTTCACATGCCGGGCACGTGTTGGGGGTGTCGGGGTTGATCCTGGATAAGTAGGAGTTTAACCTGCTACAATATCCAGATCTGAGCTGGGCCAGAGTTACGCGGGTCTCACGAGGCAGCTGGAGCTCCTCAGCTGCAATGGGTGGTGGTTGGACTCCCAGGACTGCACTCACAGGGCGGCTGTCGATGTGTTTGGCCACCGACTCCCTGTGGATGCTGTCCAGAGCCTGTCGGTACGTCCTTGGGTCCAGCGGTCGGTGTACGTATGTCTGGACCTCGTCCGTCAGTTGTGAGAGATGTCCCCTGATGTGCCTGGGTGCCGGCTCCAGCGCGAGCAGGTCTCTATTGGGGTGCCCCGGACGGTGGCATCCCAGTAGAAACTGCTTTGTGAGCATAATGTTGTGCTCCTGCACTGGGAGCACGTTAGCCTCATGGTAGAGGTGATCCACAGGCGTCATCAGGAGACATCCCGTCGCTGTCCTGAGTGCGGCGTTCTGACAGGTCTCCAGTCTTGACCACTGAGTCCTGCTAGTTCCAGGCGACCAGATTGGCGCGGCATAATTTAGAACCGGCCGGCCAATCGCCTTGTATGTTGCCAACAACGTTTCTTTGTCTTTGCCCCAAGTGCTGCCGGCGAGCGACTTGAGGACTTTGTTGCGGCTCTGTACCTTATTGACGATTGCGGTTGTATGCGCTGAGAAGGAGACCAGGCTGTCGAGGGTGACTCCCAGGATCTTCGGGTGGTTAACCGTCGGGATGGGGGTCCCCTCGATATGGATGTCGAGGGTGAGCCCGACCTCCTTCGTCCAAGATGTGAAAAGGGTCGCCGTGGACTTAGCAGGAGACAGCGTCAGATTCCGTCCTGTAAAGTAGTGAGCAAGGTCAGGGAGGTAGCTGTTCACTTTGGAGCACAGGCCATCAATTCCATTGCCGGTAGCCATTATCGTGCAGTCATCGGCGTACGAGACCAGTGTGACTCCCTCTGGCGGGGAAGGGAGTCGCGAGATATAGAAGTTGAATAATAGGGGGGATAGGACGCCACCCTGTGGTACCCCCTGCTTGATTCTTCTCGCTTTTGACACTGAGTCACGGTAGCACACCGACGCTTGACGACCACACAGGTAGTTCGCGGTCCATCGCTTCAACGCCGCTGGGAGAGGTGAGGCCTCCACGTCCTTCAACAAGATGGAGTGGCTGACTGTGTCGAAGGCCTTCGACAAGTCCAAAGCCACGAGGACGGTTCTCTCACAGGGGCGGTTGCCGTTGAGACCACGATTAACCTGGGTGTTTATAGCGTTAAGTGCTGTTGTGGTGCTATGCACTTTCCGGAAGCCGTGTTGATGCTTCGCCGGGCTGAGATGGTGGTTGAAATGCGGGAGCAGCAGGGCCTCAAGTGTCTTGACCACTGGAGAAAGCAGGGAGATCGGCCGATAGGACTCGCCTTGGCCGGCCGGTTTCCCTGGTTTCAGCAGTGGTATCACCCTACTGGTCTTCCAGATATCCGGAATGACCGTGGTGGATAGCGACAGATTGAGGACCTTGGTGAGATATGCTACTCCCGCGGTGCCCAATTTTTTCAGCATCAACATGCTTAACCCGTCTGGGCCAATGGATTTGGAGGCTTTCGCCTTCCCGATGGCTTCCTTCACCTCAGTGGTAGAGAGGACAATTGGTGCGCTTGGTGTTGACTTGCGCAGCCTTCTGGTGACTGACCGTTTGGTTCTGTCGGCCGAAGGATGCAATGTGAATTGTCGACTAAAATAGTTCGCGCATCGCTTCGGGTCCGACGAGGCGTGGTCTCCAAAGGAGATTTCTGTTCTATCATCACGCCTCGTCGGATTGGACAGGGACCTCACGGTCGACCATAGTTTGCCCACTCCGGCACCGAGGTTGCAGGACTTCAGGTGCTCCCTCCACTTGTTCCGCTTGTGAACGTTGACCAGGCGTTGGATCTCCCCGTTTAGTTGCCTAATACGGGGATTACCGGGGTCCGCCTGCCGGAGGTGGTCGCGTTCATCCGCTAGAGACACCGCTTCACCCGGGAAGTCAGGGCGGATCATAGGGATCCTCCCTGCCGGAATGAAACGGGCTGCAGCGGACTTCACCACCCTGCGGAACAAGCGCTCACCTACGCGAACGTCGGTTGGAGTTGAGAGAGCACTGAAGGCGTCTTCAGTGAAATCCTCAAACCGCTCCCAGTCAGCTTTTTTGAAGTTGACATAGGTGTGGCGGTCTGAGGCAACATAGTTGGCAGGTCTGTCAATCGAGATGATTATGGGTAGGTGGTCTGATGCAAGCGATAGCATAGGTCGCCACGTTATGCTATTTATCAGACCTGCGCTAGCTATTGTTAGATCTGGCGAGCTGCTGCAACTACCCACAATCCTGGTGGGGGCTTCGTCGTTCATGGTGCAGAATGTCGAATCGTCTATCTGCTCTGCCAAAATATTTCCCCTACGATCATTTGATAGGCTTGAGAACCAAAGATCGTGGTGCGCATTAAAGTCTCCGACTACCAAACGGTTTTCACCACTGAGGAGCGCACCTATGTCAGGGTGATATCCAGCGGGGCAGCAGGAGACAGGGGGTATATATGTGTTGAATATTTCGAGCTCGACATCGCCTGACCGGACAGCAATCCCTTGACATTCTAAGGTGCTGTCCCTTGGGTCGATGTCTGCATCGATAAGACGATACTGCACGGTGTTGTGTAGGATGAAGGCTAGGCCTCCACCATTATCTCGCTCGCGATCTCTACGAAGCACGTTGTAACCGTCGCAGTTCGTTAACGTTGAGCTGCGACGTAGCTTCGTTTCTTGGACCGCAGCTATTAACAGTCCGTGCCGAGCCATGAAGGCAACCACCTCTGAGATCTTGCTCGAGAGTCCGTTGCAGTTGAACTGTAGGAGTCTCGTCTGTCTCGGTAAGGTTGTCGCGTTGAGGGGGGTGAGGGACTGGATCCGAGGGCCGGCCCGCCCCGGCTGTGCTTCCCGCAGTGGTGGTAAAGGCCCAGTGGATGTTGTGGGCGGTGTCGTGAGCGACACTGGCGGGGGGTTGTTGCGGCAGCAGGAGGCGGTAAAGCTCACGGACCAGTCCCTTGTGGTGCGTAGGCCAGAGCACGCCCGGAAGTGGCACCAGCCCTGGCAGGCATTACACCTGACTGAGCAGGCATTCCGGTGCACTCTGACCCGGCATACACAGCAGATGGTGGGGGCAACCAGTAGTTGCTGGTTGGCCCCACGTGTGGTGGAGCGAGGGGGCGGTGGGGAGGTTTGGTGTTGCTGTGAGCTCCGGGGGGCCGTGGAGGCAGGAGGGGTGCTCTGAGGCACCGGCGCGGGAGGCGCAAGGGGGGATGCCGTGGAGGCTTGGGGCGCTTGAGTGCGCGAGCAACACTGGCCCACATAGGATGTGGACCACTCCCTAGTTTTCTTAAGGCCTGAGCAGACCTTAAGATGGCACCATCCGTTGCACGAATTACACCTCACCGACGTGGAATTCGGATGGAGCCTTCTCTGGCAGATGCAGCAGAAGTAGGTTTCTGGGCCAGGGTTAGGCTCGACGCCCGCCCTGGCCAGAAGTATGAGTAGCAATCCTGCTGCAAGGTATTGCACCCAGGGGGAGATAAGATTGGGGGTGTCCGGCAGCCTAAGTGGGGTTAGGTCGCCGAGATAACAGTCCTTGGTCGGATGAAATCCGAGTCACTTCGGTGGCGTAGAACCGACTGTTGTGGAAGTGAATGCTGTGATGTCGTTGCTTTTAGTTCCGTCAGTATATAGGAAACTATAATTTTGTTTTATAAGGTTTGCTTCTATTTTTGTGAAGTTGACTCTGTAGGTGGATGTGGACGTGGTGCTTTTATTGTGGACTGCCAGATTGAGGATCATTAGCCGTTGAAAATTAAACCATGGTGGTGGACGGTTGGTGCCAAGTTTGAGCGGTGTGAAATCACAGCCTGAGTCGGCCGCTATCTTGATACATCTCGTAATGGTTGATTGACGGCTCAATGTTTTTTTTTCTTTTTTTTTGTAGTTTTAATTTCATTTTGGAGGGTCACGTTATTGGACTGCATGAGCCGTGGTATTAGCTTCAGAGTGTTATACTGGATTCGTTCCATTAGGGAGGGTAGACCTGTTTCACTCAGAATGCATTTCACTGGAGATGTTGGAAACGCTCGTATGCATCTTCTGGCCGCCATATGGTATGGCTGTAGAATGTGTCCAATGTTGCTCCGGGCACAGTACCCGTAAATGACCAGACCGTAATCCATTTTTGACAGTATGAGAGCTCTTGTTGCTTTTATTAGTGTATCTGGGTGGACCAGGCAGTGTTTAGACGACAGGTACTTGATGACGTTGAGTCTACTATGTATGATGGATCTTAAGTATATACAGGGCTGCTTAAAGGTAATTTTTTTTATCAAATATGATACCTAGTATTCTTAAGCTATCGCAGGAAGGTATGTTTACATTGTTATAGAATATATTTAATGGTGGACAGAGGTTTTTGTTGCATATGTGGAAGGTTTTACATTTATTGTACGAAAGTTTTGCTCCTGATACGTTTGACCAATCTGTGATTTTAGATAGTATTTGCAAGAAATCGCTCTTTACCACCGTTAAATCCTTACATTTGGAAAAAATGAGGACATCGCCCGCGTATACTATGTGAGAAATTCTTTTAAAGCTACTAATTATTTTGTTTACTTCATCAAAAGCTAGGATAAACAGTACCACAGACAAAGGAGAGCCTTGTGGTATGCCATTAAAAAGTTTGTAGGTTTTCGAAAATGTATTATTTAATTTAACCGAAAAAGTACGGTTCGATAAAAACGATTTTACAAAATTGGGCGCCTATCCTGTCATATGCCTTTTCGAAGTCGAGGCTTAGTGCAGTTACGTGGTTTCTCGTAGCCAGTGCTGTTGTGGAGAAGTGTTCGAAAAGGAGTAATGCGTCCATTGTACCTTGGCCTACTTTGAATGCTACTTGTTTTGGGCTTGTGAGGCCGTCGGAGACAACGAACCACATGATACGCACAGCAACAATCTTTTCCAATATTTTACTCAAACAGGGGAGAAGCGAGATGGGTCTATATTCCGTCACACTGGACCTGCGATGCTGAGGTTTAGGGATTGGGATTATAATCGCGCTTTTCCACGCGTGTGGTAGCTGCCCTTGTAAAAGTATTTTATTGTATAACTCTACTACTCGATTTTTCGCCTCTGTGGGAAGGTTTTTAATCATTGGATATGAAATACGGTCCCTGCCTGGAGTTTTTCCTGCCATTTTTGTGAGCGTTATTTCAAATTCAAAGTTAGAGATGGCGCACTCAATTTTCTTTGCTGTAGGTGAAGTTTGTGTATGTGGGTATGTTCTGCTGAAGCAGACTTTTTTTCTTCATTGAATAAGTGGTGAAAATTGGAGTCTTTAGAATAATTGGACCAAAAATGGCCGAAATGATTTGCGATGTCTGCTGAGGAGTAGATAGGCCCATCGCCTGTATTCAAGAGGTGTATTAAGGGAGGAGTGTAAGTCCCTGTAAGCCTTTTAATGTTAGCCCAGATTTTTTTTGGGTCTGAGTCGGGGTTTATTGATTCAGTAAGTTTCTCTAGGCTTTGTCTTTTGGCTTCTTTAAGCTTCTTTTTAAAGTAGGCATTCGATTTCTTATATGCTAAGAGGTTTCCAAGGGATCTATGTTTTTTGTAACAGTGCCATAGACGCTGTTTTTTGTCCCTTAGCTCACCAAGGTATGCGGACCAGTAACGGACGACCGTTTTGTATGATTTCCGATGGGTTTGCGGAATTGATGTTTGGGCAGCAGTACGGATTGAACTGCAAATATTTTTTGTTTCCTTGTTTATATTGTCTGTCTGTGCATGTTTGAAAATGAGCTTACTTACGAGGTACAGGAATTTTGGCCAATTTGCATAATCTGTTAGAAATTTTGGTTTGGGGGAACCTCGATTTGACGCGGCTGTGATTATTTTGGTGAGCAGCGGGAAATGATCGCTGCCATGGAGCTGTGTTAAAGTAGAGCAGCTGAGCTTAGGGCCTATGCCGTTGGAGCAAATGCATACGTCTACATGAGTAAAAGTTTGATGGGTTGAGAAGTGAGTAGGGGCCAGGTCATTTAAGACCATTAAGCTGTTTGAAAGAATAAAGTCTTCCACTATCTTGCCTCTTTGGTTTGTAGATATTGACCCCAGAGAGGGCTCCAAGCGTTTAAATCTCCTACAATTAGAAGATCGGAAGATATGCTGGCAATTATGTTATGCAAATCATTTACCGAGAAAGACTGCTGTGGAGGTATATATAAACATATGATTGTTAATTTAAAATCCAACATCACTTCTATAGCCAAAGCCGCTATTTGAGTTTGAATAAAAACCTGTCTGTGGGGGATACCGTTTTTGATTAGGATGGCGATACCTTGTTTGTTTGTAGAATTTTGTTGTAGGTTGTAAAAGTAGCTTGTGTATGAATTAGATATTGGGACGGTTTGTCGGTAAGCAATATGGGTTTCCTGTAGTGAGATAATTGTCGGTGAATATTCTTATATTAAGAGTTGTAGTTCATTGAAGTTGTTGATTAATCCATTTATGTTCCACTGGATTAAATTAATCGTCATTGCGGGGTGGTGATAGTATATTCTCATGACAGTCTGCTGTTGATGGTAGGTCGAATTCGGATACGTTTGGTGACGGGGTTATGTAGTAATTGTGACTTTTGAAAAGCTTTTGTGTGAGTTCGGTAATCGGCGAAGCGTTAGGGGGGGAATTGTTATACGTTCGGTTGGAATTAGGGGATGTGGTGTTTGGGGTCATAGCTGTGGATGTTGTTGGGGTTTCTATTATGGGATCGTTGTTAGTAGATAGAGAAGTATTAGGTTTAGTTAATATATTCTTGGATTTATTGTTGATGGAGGAGGTCGTCTGTGAAGGTGGGGTAACTATTGTATTTTTGGTTGAATTTATATCAGTTAAAGGAGCCTTGCTATTGCCGGCTGTAACTCCGGCGAAGGACGAGGGTGATGAGGTTTTTGGGAGTAGAGAAATGTAAATATCTCTTGCTTCTTTGGCGGAACACCTGCGTTGGGTCTTGATCTTAAGAATTTCTTTCTGTTGGAGAAACTTGGGGCACTTATTTGAGTTTGACGGGTGTTCTTCCTCACAGTTGGCACACTTGGTTCTTGGACATCCTGCGTCTGGGTGAGGTGGGAGGCTACAGTTTTGACATATCGGATCATTTCTACAGTGCTTGATTGTATGTCCCAAGCGCTGGCAGATCCGGCAGCGCATTGGATTGGGGAAGTATTCCCTTACATGTGCTTTGCGCCAGGAGATGTTAATTGTTTCCGGCAGGCGGTAAAGATCGAAGGTCAGTAGTATAACTCCGCTCGGAACGACTTTATCGTCCAGCTTTTTTGAAAATTTGTAGACGCTAATGACCCCCTCCGCTGCTAGCTCCTTGGTAATCTCTTCTTCAGGAAGAGACTTAAGGTAGGGTGCGAAGACGGTACCTTTGAGTTTAAATTTTCGTGAAGTTTACACTTTATGTCGCATATGCCTGGAAGCTGTTTACAGGCAATGAATTTGTCAGCTGTTTTTTTGTCCTTCGCTAGTAGGAGTAAGCTACCATCTCTTAATTCCGACTTGATTTCGATGTCTTTACTAATTACTTTTAGCGATCTATGGATGGCAAAACACGAGTAATGCGACAATGGTTTTTGTTCATTTGTGGCTGAGACCACAACGAATATAGGGTTAGGGAGATTGATATTTGGGGTTGTAAGTTCGGGGTAGTCATTTATTGAATTTAAGGAGCGTTTTTTTTTAGCTTTGGGACTGGTTGCCAGGGAGGCAAACCTATTGTTCCCAAAATTGAAAGCCCCGGGGGGCATTTTAATTATTTATTATTTATTTATTTGAACACGTGCGCGTTAATAGACGGAGAGAATAAAAAGCCGGGCGACCTAAAAAGCTGGGCTAGCACAAAAGTGCGTGACCGGAAGAGGCAGCAGGCGCTGACCGGCAACAGGCCCATCGAACAGGCGCCCTTATCTGAGGTGGATAGGCGCGTAGTTGCTCTGAATCGCGGCAGCTATTTCGAGGGTCACGAGGAGGCAGCCGATAATGTGCCCTTTGAAGAGGTAAGTGTATGGTTAAGCAATTTTTGTGAATAACTTCATTTTTAAAATTTAATACATTTTAGGAGTTCCAATTAATAATGGAGGACGGGGAGTCGATAGACTTCGGGGAGATACCGGCCGCGCAATTGTACGCAGTGAGCGAGGTGAAAACCTGCACGCCCAAGACGCCGAGGCAGACGCCGCGTAGAGCTCTGAAACGGAAGCGGGCGGAGGATAAGAGCGATGCTGAAAAAAAATTTCAGCAAATCGCTGAAAAGCATTGAAGGTGAGTGAATATAACTGTGAGTTTTTGTCTAACTTTCGAGCTTTTACTTATAACCTTTAAATTAAATCAAAATTTTACGTAAATCTTAAAAATATGTATTTGTTTTTTTTTTTAATAGATGATGGCCGAAAGCAGTAACAGACAATCGGAGGCGACCCTTGCTATGGTGCAGGCCATCACCGTCGTGGGAGAAAGGTTGAAAGCCTGTGCCGAAGCTTTTAACCGCTTATCAAGCAGTACCGACCTGTGCCGAAGCTTTTAACCGCTTATCAAGCAGTACCGGCGGCAACTTGTAAATATTGTATAGTAGTAGTTTTAAAAATGTAAATAATAATTTTTAAGTTTAGTTTAATTAGTTTTAAGTTTGAATTTTTCTTTTAATTTTAAAAATGAATTCGTTTTTTTCATTTCCATTATGTTTAAAATTATTTACTTAGTATATGAATTTGTACCTGAAGTATGTACCTTGAGTTTCAATTAAACGTGTTCAATAGTTCATATATGAATATCTTTTTTTGTACAATTAAATTTATTTACCTTTCACACTTCCGTCATTAAGTGAAAAGTTTCGTTTTATTTAATATTTAATTATATTTATTTGTTTTCGAAAAGTTGAACTCTTACCATAATTAATATTAATTATGTCTATGAGAATTTGAATATACATACATATAAAAAATAATAATACTATTCGTTTCACTTCTTTCGTGATTTTTCTTCTTTTCAGGTAATTTTCCTCGCCTTATTTCTTGTATCTTATTAACCTCAGTTGTCCCGCCTTTTTGCTGTAGCTCGCACCCCTCTTTTTCCGCTACTTCGTTGGCCTTGGCTATATTTATTGCGTCATCCACTGTTAAGCTTTTCTTTTCCAGTAAGCGATTTTGTATTACGTGATTCCTCAAGCCAAACACCAGTTGATTTCGTAATGCCGTATTCAAATAGTCACCAAAATTGCACCCTTTTGCCAGAAGACGCAAAGCCACCAGAAACTGTTCACACGACTCACCAGTTTGCTGCTTCCTAAGATGGAATCTATAGTTTTCCAAAATTTCGTTGGCCTTTGGATTGAAGTGGCCCTCCAACGTCGATACGATAACCTCGTACTGCAGGGTCTCTGGCTCATTGGGCAGCACTTTATCGCAAAGTACATTGTATGTCGCGGCTCCCATATAATGTAATAGCAATTGACGTTTTTTTCCTTCATGAGCATTGAAGAGTGATAATGCTGTTTCAAATCGTTTAACCCACCGATTCCATGGCATAGTTTTCCCGTCGAAAGCGTCCAATTGGAACGCCGCTGTTTGTAAAACTACGTTGTTTCCTGGCATTTTTTTTGTAAAAAAATATATCCTCGTCGCCAAACTGTTGTATACTTTATTTATACAGAAGAATCCTCTGTTTCGATAAGCATCGCCATGTTCCCATAAGGACGGCAAAAAGCCGCTCAACGCGAGCTTTGCAAAGCGCCTCGTTATAAAGAAATTTAGGTGGCCCTCCGGCTGGTTTGGTAAAGGCGTCATAATCCACAGCTTCAACGAATTAAAAAAACTTACCAATCAAAAACATTTGATTACCATTATCGAATGATCGTTGCATCACTCTATGGACTGCACATGAGCTCCAAATAAATGAATCGTGCCTTGCCCCCGGAAACTTAGCTTTCACATTCAAAATTTTCAAATATGGATCACATATCTGAAAAAATAAAGCATTACCAAATGTTTCAAATTACATTTTTTTCTATAGAAAAGCTTACCATTTGAACGTTTAAAGAGTGGTATCCGTGATGGTTCACGGTCATTGGAAATTTTACATTCTTGAAAAACAAAGAACTGTTGATGGCATCTGTCACCCGGTGGATACAACGGCTTATCGATGACTGGCTCATCGAAATGCTGTTCTCCTACAGGGCGTTGGTAACAACCAAAGGCGTAGAAACGCAAAGCAGACAGCACCTACCACAATTAATGCGTTTATATAAAACTGCAAATTGTTTAAAGATTGAGTGACTCACCTGTTTCCCACTGGATAATGCAGTTATTCTAGATCCTTTCAGTTTAGAATCCAATTGTGCAACCAAGTTGGTGCCTACGTTTGGACTTAGCCGGTAAAGTTTCCGGAACTCGGTGGACGGCAATTCAAAGGGATTGTCCACGTTTCGGAGTGAACGCCGATCCACCGGATGCGCTCCGATATAAATTTAACGCTAAGTACTCAAACGCCATTTTATTTATATATTATATTTTCACACGCAAATAGCCTTTAGCGTTTCTTAACAACACAAAACTAGATGCCGCTGGCTTAACAACACAGCTGATTTTGCAATAACGTATGTTGTCAAAAAAAGAGTTACTGAATAGCAGTATTGTTAACTTCTGTTGTTTAGCTTATTTGGCAACTTCGAGTGTTGTTAATAAAGTTACAGAATCGCACTACAGTTCACAATACGATGTGTATTACAATACCGCTAAGCGATACATACACATGTATCATGGCGCAATTGAGTTAACTCAATGTATTAACGCATTACAGTGCGCTTGCGCTAATGTATCAACGCACGAAAAAATTGCGCCATTACCCACCACTACTGCAATAAACATAAATCGATATTATTTAAACCGATATTTTTTTCTATAAAAAGTACTCTTATACGGTGTTTTCATGCCAAATGAAACAGGTGTTTCGCTTTGTCAATTACGAACGGCCAATCACCCCGTTAACGCGACACATTCCTGATTCGTTCGGCACTTCTGTTGCTGTAATACTGCATAACATGCTCACACTCAACATTTAAATCCATTTTTTTTTTTTTTTTGTATTCTCGGTTTGAATGGCGGAGCAGAACGCTCTCAAAAGCCAGGTTATTCCTCCAGGTAGCGAAACGAACTTGCGTCTGTACAGCAGTTATATTTGGAGAGTCGTGCAGGTGTGGTTTCCTACACAATTATAGTGTCGGACGCGACACGTTAATCGTAAGAACAGTGTCCAAGGTAAACCCTCTGATTGCTGTGTTCCTTGCGCATGCACAGTCGCTCAGTTTATACTATCGAATGCGAAGTACAAAAGTCGCAAGGCTAGCGTCGGAAAGAAATTCCTTAATCAGGGTCTTTTCTTTTCGTAGTATCGAATGCGTTTATAACGTTAGCAAAGCAGGCGGGTTCAGTGAGATATCCTCAATGGGTGTATCATTCGCAGCTATAATAGTGAACGCGTTTGTGATTGGCGTATACCAGGGCTACTGGGGCCCAGAAAACAGCCAACTTTGGCGAGTGAGTTGGAAAGTAATAAATTCGCGACCAAAATAAGTACTGCTACAAAGCAGTAATTATAATGTATATAATATTAAATATTGATATGTGCTTCTTCAATAAAAAATGCAAGCTGTGATATTTTGTGAGGAATCATACGTTGTAAACTGTCTTTTAAGTTGTTGGCATTACGGAGCAAATCATATTGGTCTCTGATGCCTTTGAGTCTCGGGCAGTTTAGAATTAGGTGAATATAACTGCAGGTTTGACTGCAGGTTTGACCGCTTTTTTGCAAGCTGGTCGGCTCGTTCATCACCACTAATCCCTATACGCGCTGGTGTCGAAATTATATGGACATTACTGAGGTGGTGTTTAATATTTTGGTGTATGAGATTTATGTAATAATTGTCCGTCTCCTCTTTAGTTAAAAGTTTACATGCTACCAAGCTGTCAGTGAAAATTACTATGTTTGAGTAATTGCTGCTAATGGCTCTTTGGATCGCCAGGAATATCGCAATCGTTTCGCTAAAACTAGAGGACGCGTTAAAGTTGATTTTATATTTGTATTCCTTTTTGTTGGATATATCAAGAACACCACATCCTGCTGAGTTAAGTTGAATAGAGGCATCAGTATAAAAAATTTTAAATTTTGACCTTATGTAGTCTTGAAGTGTACTTGCATAAATCGCTCGCGCGGCCTCGGTTGATGTATTCTGTTTGCTTGTAGGTAAAAGATTTGTGATCACACTTAAATTATGTGGAGGGGAGAGAAAATTGCCAGAACCAATGGCATCCAAGATATCCTTGACCTCATTGTAAGTTCTGCTGTAGCTCGAATTT
Source organism: Philophylla caesio (assembly GCA_963971545.1). Lineage (NCBI taxonomy): Eukaryota > Metazoa > Arthropoda > Insecta > Diptera > Tephritidae > Philophylla > Philophylla caesio. The sequence continues at coordinate 11,354,979 of OZ020605.1, forward strand.
ATTTCAGAATGGTTTTCCATAGATAATTTGAACTGATCATCCGTCGTTAGAATTTTAATAATTTTCTTAGCAGTAAGCCATTTAGCTCTTTCTAGAGGCGGAAGCTCATTGGAAAGAGCATAGATTTAAGAAATTGGCGTGGCCGGAGTGATTCCTAGCGCTCTTCTCTAGAAACTGTTCTGAAAAGTTCTAATCTTGTTATTAACCGTTACCGTGCTGTTTGCCGCTGACGTTCTACAATATTCAACTTTGGATCTAACAAATGATTTGTAAAAGTATATCGCTACTTTCGGTGTCAGGCCGGCCTTGACGGTGGTGATCATTTTGAAGAGTTTAGAGTTATTTTTGGAAGCCTCTATTATGGCTCTATAATGCTCTGAGAGGGTGAGGGATGCATTTATGTATCGCCCTAGGAATTTAATGGTATTTGTCTGTTCTAAAAGCATGTTTTGTAACTTGACCTGAATCTGATTTTTGCTACCTTTACTCACGTACATGACCTTTGTTTTAGCAAGGTTGCAGATAAGATTTAACTCTTTACAAGCCTCGTTGAACCGTGTAAACTTATGCTGCAGCCTGATTGTGGCCCCTTCTCTACTGTCACCCTCTGTGCTAATGATGAAATCATCCGCAAACTGTACAATGTTCGTATGAAGATCTTTTAGGTCATGAAGGTGCTTAGTATAAATATTGAACAGGATTGGCGAGAGACAACTTCCTTGCGGCAACCCTTCATTGATCTCCACAGACTCATCTTCAAGTTTGAGGTTCCTTAACGTAGAAAGTTCGTAATCCATTCAACATAGTTTTCATTACAACCTAGATCTATCAAAATCTTTGCCAGCTTTGTTATATCTACACAGTTATAGGCGTTACTTATGTCATTTGCACATATTATAATTTTCTTCCCCTTATCTTTCCTTACTGCTATGTCATGCAGTAAGTAGTTTATCGCCATTGCCGCTGACTTCCCCTTTCTGTATGCGTATGTGGAATCAGGAAGGACCTTTTCCTTACTCAAGAACTCTTCAACTCGGTTTTTGACGCATAAATTAACACATTAACATTATACAGATATAAGAGCTATAGGACGAAAGTTCCTAATATTGTCATGTTCACCCTCTTTCATGAGGATTGGTACTATCTTAATAATACGCCAATTGTCCGGTATCTGGTTTGTTAGAAAAATCATAATCATAATCATTGCATAGGTCACCTTGTCAATTCCCCTGCTGACTTTTTTTTCTTTTTCCTTAGTATGTCCTCTAACACGTCTTGGGATATCGCTAAGCTACAGTCTGGAACTATAGGTTTGTTTATTTGAATATTTTCACTACTAGGTACCTGACTCTTAAACATATCTAGGAACTCTCTATTTTCTTTTGCAAAGGACCGTGCACTCCTTGTGGAGGAATTCTCATTAATCTCCGAAATTTTATTTTAAAAATTAACCCTCTATGCCTCTTTCACCATTTTCTTCCATTCTCTTTTACGAACCTCGACATCGTCCAGATTGGATATTGAGGGTTGGTATCTACTTTTATACTGAGCTACCTTGAGGAGTTTAAAGGCTCTCGCCAGGTCAGGGTTCCACCAGGACTTGGATGTCCTCTTCTTCCATTTGTACGTTGACCGTTGGATCGCATCCGAAAAAGCCTTCTCAAATAGCTCCATTTCCGGTTGTACTTCCGTTTCCTCTAATTTCCTTAGGAGTTGCTTTTGCAAAAGAAAATGGTCGTTTCTGAAAGTTTTAATCTTAGCGTCAATTGTAATAGGATAATGGTGACTTCCGCCAATCCTTATCTGGTCCACAGACCACTTTAGACTCAGGTTTGAGTTTGTCAGAGATAAGTCTAAAACCGATCCAGCTTCCTGATTCACGTCTCTTCTAAATGTTACTGCCCCTGTGTTAAGGACTGAAAAGTTTAATTCTGATAGGACATTCACCAAATTATTGCCTCTACAGGAGTTCGTGGAATCACCCCACTAAGTCGCCCTGGCTTTAAAGTCTCCTAAGATCAAAACGTTTGAAAAATTTTCCAGAAACACAAGCAATCGGCGAATCTCACATTTGAAGTCGTTTATAAGAATGCTAGGGGGAAAATAAAACTCGCATATTGTTATGTTCGGTGACAAGTTCTTGGTCTGTAATATTAACACATCATAACTGGTTATATATTTTATTCTTTTGACCTTGATCTGCTTTTTTAACAAAATTGCTACACCTCCATACCCGTCATCGCTATGTTTCTTAATCATCTTGAAATTGAAAAGCAGCCCAAAGCATTGAAGGTGAGTGAATATAACTGTGAATTTTTGTCTAACTTTCGAGCTTATAATTATATCTTTAAATTAAATCAAAATTTTACGTAACTCTTAAAAATATGTATTTGTTTTTTTTTTAATAGATGATGGCCGAAAGCAGTAACAGGCAATCGGAGGCGACCCTTGCTATGGCGCAGGCCATCACCGTCGTGGGAGAAGGGTTGAAAGCCTGTGCCGAAGCTTTTAACCGCTTATCAAGCAGTACCGGCAACTTGTAAATATTGTATAGTAGTAGTTTTAAGAATGTAAATAATAATTTTTAAGTTTAGTTTAATTAGTTTTAAGTTTGAATTTTTCTTTTAATTTTAAAAATGAATTCGTTTTTCATTTCCTTTATGTTTAAAATTATTTACTTAGTATATGAATTTGTACCTGAAGTATGTACCTTGAGTTTCAATTAAACGTGTTCAATAGTTCATATATGAATATCTTTTTTTGTATAATTAAATTTATTTACCTTTCACACTTCCGTCATTAAATGAAAAGTTTCGTTTTATTTAATATTTAATTATATTTATTTGTTTTCGAAAAGTTGAACTCTTACCATAATTAATATTAATTATGTCTAAGAGAATTTGAATATACATACATACATATAATATATAATAGAACTTGAATTTAAAACAAAATTTTTCGATATTTTAATTTCTGGTTTGAGAACAAATCTTAGAAAACATGGATGTATGTATATATTATATTTTTGACTGCCATGCAAAAAAGCAAATGGTTGGTCACCCAAGCGAAAGGTTGCGCATGCATTGACAATTTTTATTCGTTTCACTTCTTTCGTGATTTTTCTTCTTTTCAGGTAATTTTCCTCGCCTTATTTCTTGTATCTTATTAACCTCAGTTGTCCCGCCTTTTTGCTGTAGCTCGCACCCCTCTTTTTCCGCTACTTCGTTGGCCTTGGCTATATTTATTGCGTCATCCACTGTTAAGCTGTTCTTTTCCAGTAAGCGATTTTGTATTACTTGATTCCTCAAGCCAAACACCAGTTGATTTCGTAATGCCGTATTCAAATAGTCACCAAAATTGCACCCTTTTGCCAGAAGACGCAAAGCCACCAGAATCTGTTCACACGACTCACCAGTTTGCTGCTTCCTAAGATGGAATCTATAGTTTTCCAAAATTTCGTTGGCCTTTTGATTGAAGTGGCCCTCCAACGTCGATACGATAACCTCGTACTGCAGGGTCTCTGGCTCATTGGGCAGCACTTTATCGCAAAGTACATTGTATGTCGTGGCTCCCATATAATGTATGTAATAGCAATTGACGTTTTTTTCCTTCATGAGCATTGAAGAGTGATAATCCTGTTTCAAATCGTTTAACCCACCGATTCCATGGCATAGTTTTCCCGTCGAAAGCGTCCAATTGAAACGCCGCTCTTTGTAAAACTACGTTGTTTCCTGGCATTTTTTTTGTAAAAAAATATATCCTCGTCGCCAAACTGTTGTATACTTTATTTATAGAGAAGAATCCTCTGTTTCGATAAGCATCGCCATGTTCCCTTAAAGACGGCAAAAAGCCGCTCAACGCGAGCTTTGCAAAGCGCCTCGTTATAAAAAAATTTAGGTGTCCCCTCCGGCTGGTTTGGTTAAGGCGTCATAATCCACAGCTTCAACGAATTAAAAAAACTTACCAATCAAAAACCTTTGATTACCATTATCGAATGATCGTTGCATCACTCTACGGACTGCACATGAGCTCCAAATAAATGAATCGTGCCTTGCCCCCGGAAACTTAGCTTTCACATTCAAAATTTTCAAATATGGATCACATATCTGAAAAAATAAAGCATTACCAAATGTTTCAAATTACATTTTTTTCTATAGAAAAGCTTACCATTTGAACGTTTAAAGAGTGGTATCCGTGATGGTTCACGTAAGCCTCCTCATGATTATTGGGAGCCAAAAATGGCACATGGGTGCAATCGATTGCCCCGATAGTGCCTCGAACGAATGAAGAAGGTGCTGACGCAAATATTTCTTTGGCAGCTTGGCGCTCAATTAGGGTCATTGGAAATTTTACATTCTTGAAAACAAAGAACTGTTGATGGCATCTGTCACCCGGTGGATACAACGGCTTATCGATGACTGGCTCATCGAAATGCTGTTCTCCTACAAGGCGTTGGTAACAACCAAAGGCGTAGAAACGCAAAGCAGACAGCACCTACCACAATTAATGCGTTTATATAAAACTGCAAATTGTTTAAAGATTGAGTGACTCACCTGTTTCCCACTGGATAATGCAGTTATTCTAGATCCTTTCAGTTTAGAATCCAATTGTGCAACCAAGTTGGTGCCTACGTTTGGACTTAGCCGGTAAAGTTTCCGGAACTCGGTGGACGGCAATTCAAAGGGATTGTCCACGTTTCGGAGTGAACGCCGATCCACCGGATGCGCTCCGATATAAATTTAACGCTAAGTACTCAAACGCCATTTTATTTATTTATTTTATTTTCACACGCAAATAGCCTTTAGCGTTTCTTAACAACACAAAACTAGATGCCGCTGGCTTAACAACACAGCTGATTTTGCAATAACGTATGTTGTCAAAAAAAGAGTTACTGAATAGCAGTATTGTTAACTTCTGTTGTTTAGCTTATTTGGCAACTTCGAGTGTTGTTAATAAAGTTACAGAATCGCACTACAGTTCACAATACGATGTGTATTACAATACCGCTAAGCGATACATACACATGTATCATGGCGCAATTGAGTTAACTCAATGTATTAACGCATTACAGTGCGCTTGCGCTAATGTATCAACGCACGAAAAACTTGCGCCATTACCCACCACTACTGCAATAAACATAAATCGATATTATTTAAACCGATATTTTTTTCTATAAAAAGTACTCTTATACGGTGCTTTCATGCCAAATGAAACAGGTGTTTCGCTTTGTCAATTACGAACGGCCAATCACCCCGTTAACGCGACACATTCCTGATTCGTTTGGCACTTCTGTTGCTGTAATACTGCATAACATGCTCACACTCAACATTTAAATCCATTTTTTTTTTTTTTTATTCTCGGTTTGATGGCGGAGCAGAACGCTCTCAAAAGCCAGGTTATTCCTCCAGGTAGCGAAACGAACTTTCGTCAGTACAGCAGTTATATTTGGAGAGTCGTGCAGGTGTGGTTTCCTACACAATTATAGTGTCGGACGCGACACGTTAATCGTAAGAACAGTGTCCAAGGTAAACCCTTTGATTGCTGTGTTCCTTGCGCATGCACAGTCGCTCATTTTATACTATCGAATGCGAAGTACAAAAGTCGCAAGGCTAGCGTCGGAAAGAAATTCCTTAATCAGGGTCTTTTCTTTTCGTAGCTGGTCGGCTCGTTCATCACCACTAATCCCTATACGCGCTGGTGTCCAAATTATATGGACATTACTGAGGTGGTGTTTAATATTTTGGTGTATGAGATTTATGTAATAATTGTCCGTCTCCTCTTTAGTTAAAAGTTTACATGCTACCAAGCTGTCAGTGAAAATTACTATGTTTGAGTAATTGCTGCTAATGGCTCTTTGGATCGCCAGGAATATCGCAATCGTTTCGCTAAAACTAGAGGACGCGTTAAAGTTGATTTTATATTTGTATTCCTTTTTGTTGGATATATCAAGAACACCACATCCTGCTGAGTTAAGTTGAACAGAGGCATCAGTATAAAAAATTTTAAATTTTGACCTTATGTAGTCTTGAAGTGTACTTGCATAAATCGCTCGCGCGGCCTCGGTTGATGTATTCTGTTTGCTTGTAGGTAAAAGATTTGTGATCACACTTAAATTATGTGGAGGGGAGAGAAAATTGCCAGAACCAATGGCATCCAAGATATCCTTGACCTCATTGTAAGTTCTGCTGTAGCTCGAATTTATTTCAGAATGGTTTTCCATAGATAGTTTGAACTGATCATCCGTCGTTAGAATTTTAATAATTTTCTTAGCAGTAAGCCATTTAGCTCTTTCTAGAGGCGGAAGCTCATTGGAAAGAGCATAGATTTAAGAAATTGGCGTGGCCGGAGTGATTCCTAGCGCTCTTCTCTAGAAACTGTTCTGAAAAGTTCTAATCTTGTTATTAACCGTTACCGCGCTGTTTGCCGCTGACGTTCTACAATATTCAACTTTGGATCTAACAAATGATTTGTAAAAGTATATCGCTACTTTCGGTGTCAGGCCGGCCTTGACGGTGGTGATCATTTTGAAGAGTTTAGAGTTATTTTTGGAAGCCTCTATTATGGCTCTATAATGCTCTGAGAGGGTGAGGGATGCATTTATGTATCGCCCTAGGAATTTAATGGTATTTGTCTGTTCTAAAAGCATGTTTTGTAACATGACCTGAATCTGATTTTTGCTACCTTTACTCACGTACATGACCTTTGTTTTAGCAAGGTTGCAGATAAGATTTAACTCTTTACAAGCCTCGTTGAACCGTGTCAACTTATGCTGCAGCCTGATTGTGGCCCCTTCTCTACTGTCACCCTCTGTGCTAATGATGAAATCATCCGCAAACTGTACAATGTTCGTATGAAGATCTTTTAGGTCATGAAGGTGCTTAGTATAAATATTGAACAGGATTGGCGAGAGACAACTTCCTTGCGGCAACCCTTCATTGATCTTCACAGACTTATCTTCAAGTTTGAGGTTCCTTAACGTAGAAAGTTCGTAATCCATTCAACATAGTTTTCATTACAACCTAGATCTATCAAAATCTTTGCCAGCTTTGTTATATCTACACAGTTATAGGCGTTACTTATGTCATTTGCACATATTATAATTTTCTTCCCCTTATCTTTCCTTACTGCTATGTCATGCAGTAAGTAGTTTATCGCCATTGCCGCTGACTTCCCCTTTCTGTATGCGTATGTGGAATCAGGAAGGACCTTTTCCTTACTCAAGAACTCTTCAACTCGGTTTTTGACGCATAAATTAACACATTAACATTATACAGATATAAGAGCTATAGGACGAAAGTTCCTAATATTGTCATGTTCACCCTCTTTCATGGGGATTGGTACTATCTTAATAATACGCCAATTGTCCGGTATCTGGTTTGTTAGAAAAATCATAATCATAATCATTGCATAGGTCACCTTGTCAATTCCCCTGCTGACTTTTTTTCTTTTTCCTTAGTATGTCCTCTAACACGTCTTGGGATATCGCTAAGCTACAGTCTGGAACTATAGGTTTGTTTATTTGAATATTTTCACTACTAGGTACCTGACTCTTAAACATATCTAGGAACTCTCTATTTTCTTTTGCAAAGGACCGTGCACTCCTTGTGGAGGAATTCTCATTAATCTCCGAAATTTTATTTTAAAAATTAACCCTCTATACCTCTTTCACCATTTTCTTCCATTCTCTTTTACGAAACTCGACATCGTCCAGATTGGATATTGAGGGTTGGTATCTACTTTTATACTGAGCTACCTTGAGGAGTTTAAAGGCTCTCGCCAGGTCAGGGTTCCACCAGGACTTGGATGTCCTCTTCTTCAATAGTTCATATATGAATATCTTTTTTTGTATAATTAAATTTATTTACCTTTCACACTTCCGTAATTAAATGAAAAGTTTCGTTTTATTTAATATTTAATTATATTTATTTGTTTTCGAAAAGTTGAACTCTTACCATAACTAATATTAATTATGTCTAAGAGAATTTGAATATACATACATACATATAATATATAATAGAACTTGAATTTAAAACAAAATTTTTCGATATTTTAATTTCTGGTTTGAGAACAAATCTTAGAAAACATGGATGTATCACTATGTTTCACTTCTTTCGTGATTTTTCTTCTTTTCAGGTAATTTTCCTCGCCTTATTTCTTGTATCTTATTAACCTCAGTTGTCCCGCCTTTTTGCTGTAGCTCGCACCCCTCTTTTTCCGCTACTTCGTTGGCCTTGGCTATATTTATTGCGTCATCCACTGTTAAGCTTTTCTTTTCCAGTAAGCGATTTTGTATTACTTGATTCCTCAAGCCAAACACCAGTTGATTTCGTAATGCCGTATTCAAATAGTCACCAAAATTGCACCCTTTTGCCAGAAGACGCAAAGCCACCAGAAACTGTTCACACGACTCACCAGTTTGCTGCTTCCTAAGATGGAATCTATAGTTTTCCAAAATTTCGTTGGCCTTTGGATTGAAGTGGCCCTCCAACGTCGATACGATAACCTCGTACTGCAGGGTCTCTGGCTCATTGGGCAGCACTTTATCGCAAAGTACATTGTATGTCGTGGCTCCCATATAATGTAATAGCAATTGACGTTTTTTTCCTTCATGAGCATTGAAGAGTGATAATGCTGTTTCAAATCGTTTAACCCACCGATTCCATGGCATAGTTTTCCCGTCGAAAGCGTCCAATTGGAACGCCGCTGTTTGTAAAACTACGTTGTTTCCTGGCATTTTTTTTGTAAAAAAATATATCCTCGTCGCCAAACTGTTGTATACTTTATTTATAGAGAAGAATCCTCTGTTTCGATAAGCATCGCCATGTTCCCTTAAGGACGGCAAAAAGCCGCTCAACGCGAGCTTTGCAAAGCGCCTCGTTATAAAAAAATTTAGGTGTCCCCTCCGGCTGGTTTGGTAAAGGCGTCATAATCCACAGCTTCAACGAATTAAAAAAACTTACCAATCAAAAACCTTTGATTACCATTATCGAATGATCGTTGCATCACTCTACGGACTGCATATGAGCTCCAAATAAATGAATCGTGCCTTGCCCCCGGAAACTTAGCTTTCACATTCAAAATTTTCAAATATGGATCACATATCTGAAAAAATAAAGCATTACCAAATGTTTCAAATTACATTTTTTTCTATAGAAAAGCTTACCATTTGAACGTTTAAAGAGTGGTATCCGTGATGGTTCACGTAAGCCTCCTCATGATTATTGGGAGCAAAAACGGCACATGGGTGCAATCGATTGCCCCGATAGTGCCTCTAACGAATGGAGAAGGTGCTGACGCAAATATTTCTTTGGCAGCTTTGCGCTCAATTTGGGTCATTGGAAATTTTACATTCTTGAAAAACAAAGAACTGTTGATGGCATCTGTCACCCGGTGGATACAACGGCTTATCGATGACTGACTCATCGAAATGCTGTTCTCCTACAGGGCGTTGGTAACAACCAAAGGCGTAGAAACGCAAAGAAGACAGCACCTACCACAATTAATGCGTTTATATAAAACTGCAAATTGTTTAAAGATTGAGTGACTCACCTGTTTCCCACTGGATATTGCAGTTATTCTAGATCCTTTCAGTTTACAATCCAATTGTGCAACCAAGTTGTTGACTACGTTTGGACTTAGCCGGTAAAGTTTCCGGAACTCGGTGGACGGCAATTCAAAGGGATTGTCCACGTTTCGGAGTGAACGCCGATCCACCGGATGCGCTCCGATATAAATTTAACGCTAAATACTCAAACGCCATTTATTTATTTATTATATTTTCACACGCAAATAGCCTTTAGCGTTTCTTAACAACACAAAACTAGATGCCGCTGGCTTAACAACACAGTTGATTTTGCAATAACGTATGTTGTCAAAAAAAGAGTTACTGAATAGCAGTATTGTTAACTTCTGTTGTTTAGATTATTTGGCAACTTCGAGTGTTGTTAATAAAGTTACAGAATCGCACTACAGTTCACAATACGATGTGTATTACAATACCGCTACTCGATACATACACATGTATCATGGCGCAATTGAGTTAACTCAATGTATTAACGCATTACAGTGCGCTTGCGCTAATGTATCAACGCACGAAAAACTTGCGCCATTACCCACCACTACTGCAATAAACATAAATCGATATTATTTAAACCGATATTTTTTTCTATAAAAAGCACTCTTATGCTTGGTTTTCATTAGGTCAAATTTGACGTCAAATGTTGTCATATGAATGAAAACGGGTTGTCATAAGGTGCCATTTGTGTTTGCAGTCAGTTTTGACCTCGTACTGTCATATAAAATGACAGCCAAGTGAAAACGGTCAGATTTTAATTTGCCCGCCGATATGGCAACATTTGACATCCAAAATGAATTTGCCAACATGTTGGCAAATTATTTTCGTTTGCCAAGCGAACAGCTGATTCCGTTTAAAAAAAACTGGTAGCAAGTCCGAAACAGCAATATTTTTCCAGCAAAGGTAATGTTATAATCTTTATAATTCATTGAATTGCTATGTGTTTTCCATCTAACGCCCCACAGCAATTAGGGAAATTCCATCGTTGCTCGAAACTGTCAGCAACTATTTTCCACTGTTCAGGAGTACTCGGAACCTTAATCCAAAATATCAAATGTTCTTATATAAATATCAGCCCTGTCACTTTTACTTGGATGACACAAAAACTTACCTGTAGAAATTCTTCTCTCAGAGCCTCGAAAATAGCACCACATGTTTCATGTATTATATGGCAAATCGTCGTTTTCCCTATTAGGAAAACAGTCATTAGGCTTGAAAAACTATCGCCTGTAGCCAAGTAGCGTAAAGTTGCCGCCAATCTTTCACCGACGGAGATTGCTTTCCTAAAACGAGTTGATTTTTTCGATATAAATGTGGTGAGACGCTCGACAAGACATTCGAAATCCTCCAAATTCATTCTTAAAAGTTTTTTAACCACCGAGGGTCCTGAAAAACTAGCTTGCAACGCAGTGTAGCATAAAATCCACAAGTGGCTCTATCCCTCAGAGCTGGCCTAATCCACCATTGTTTTCGTTTCCTCAGTTGGCCCCTCTTCTTTTTTCATGCTCTTAGTGTTGTTACTACGCAAAGCGCCGCAGTAGCTATTGCCATTCGATTATTTTTGCGCATTGTTCCACGTTTAATTTCTTTTTACTTTTTGCAAAAACTTGTCTCCTATCAGCTGGCCGGCTGTCAAAAAATATCATTTCACATATGGCATTAGTAATGAAAACTGCATGGCAGTTAATTGACCTAAAAATTTGATGGCAGTGTTTGACAGTCACTGCCTTACCAACTTTGCGTCAATTTATAACATGTAATGAAAACACATTTGACACCAAATGACTAGCTGTCACTTGAGGACAGTTTTTGATGGCAGTGAATTTGACCTAGTGAAAACCAAGCATTATACGGTGTTTTCATGCCAAATGAAACAGGTGTTTCGCTTTGTCAATTACGAACGGCCAATCACCCCGTTAACGCGACACATTCCTGATTCGTTTGGCACTTCTGTTGCTGTAATACTGCATAACATGCACACACTCAACATTTAAATCCATTTTTTTTGTATTCTCGGTTTGAATGGCGGAGCAGAACGCTCTCAAAAGCCAGGTTATTCCTCCAGGTAGCGAAACGAACTTTCGTCAGTACAGCAGTTATATTTGGAGAGTCGTGCAGGTGTGGTTTCCTACACAATTATAGTGTCGGACGCGACACGTTAATCGTAAGAACAGTGTCCAAGGTAAACCCTTTGATTGCTGTGTTCCTTGCGCATGCACAGTCGCTCAGTTTATACTATCGAATGCGAAATACAAAAGTCGCAAAGCTAGCGTCGGAAAGAAATTCCTTAATCAGGGTCTTTTCTTTTCGTAGTATCGAATGCATTTATAACGTTAGCAAAGCAGGCGGGTTCAGTGAGATATCCTCAATGGGTGTATCATTCGCAGCTATAATAGTGAACGCGTTTGTGATTGGCGTATACCAGGGCTACTGGGGCCCAGAAAACAACCAACTTTGGCGAGTGAGTTGGAAAGTAATAAATTCGCGACCAAAATAGGTACTGCTACAAAGCAGTAATTATAATGTATATAATATTAAATATTGATATGTGCTTCTTCAATAAAAAATGCAAGCTGTGATATTTTGTGAGGAATCATACGTTGTAAACTGTCTTTTAAGTTGTTGGCATTACGGAGCAAATCATATTGGTCTCTGATGCCTTTGAGTCTCGGGCAGTTTAGAATTAGGTGAATATAACTGCAGGTTTGACCGCAGACGCTTCTGTCGGAGTCTATTGCGTTTATTTTATGTAGGTACATCTTATCATATGTATACCCCGTCAGGATTCTGTTTATGGTCTTTATCTGTTTAGGTCTCAAAGTACACTTATTGAACCAAGGGTAGGGTCTGTGATTTCTAAAAATATGAGAAAGTAAGTTGGGTTTCTGAGCAGAGGAAGTCATTGTACCGTGTATCCCTGATGTTATTAAATATATTCCTAGAAGCCTCCTGGGTCGTCAGCTTGATATCAATACTTTCTCCTACGTCAGCCGCTTCTTTGGCAAGCTGGTCGGCTCGTTCATCACCACTAATCCCTATACGCGCTGGTGTCCAAATTATATGGACATTACTGAGGTGGTGTTTAATATTTTGGTGTATGAGATTTATGTAATAATTGTCCGTCTCCTCTTTAGTTAAAAGTTTACATGCTACCAAGCTGTCAGTAAAAATTACTTTGTTTGAATAATTGCTGCTAATGGCTCTTTGGATCGCCAGGAAGATCGCAATCGTTTCGCTAAAACTAGAGGACGTGTTAAAGTTTATTTTATATTTGTATTCCTTTTTGTTGGATATATCAAGAACACCAAATCCTGCTGAGTTAAGTTGAATAGAGGCATCAGTATAAAAAATTTTAAATTTTGACCTTATGTAGTCTTGAAGTGTACTTGCATAAATCGCTTGCGCGGCCTCGGTTGATGTATTCTGTTTGCTTTTAGGTAAAATATTTGTGATCACACTTAAATTATGTGGAGGGGAGAGAACAACCAGAACCAATGGCATCCAAGATATCCTTGACCTCATTGTAAGTTCTGCTGTAGCTCGAATTTATTTCAGGATGGTTTTCCATAGATAATTTGAACTGATCATCCGTCGTTAGAATTTTAATAATTTTCTTAGCAGTAAGCCATTTAGCTCTTTCTAGAGGCGGAAGCTCATTGGAAAGAGCATAGATTTCACCCTCTGTGCGTGGCCGGAGTGATTCCTAGCGCTCTTCTCAAGAAACTGTTCTGAAAAGTTCTAATCTTGTTATTAACCGGTACCGTGCTGTTTGCCGCTGACCTTCTACAATATTCAACTTTGGATCTAACAAATGATTTGTAAAAGTATATCGCTACTTTCGGTGTCAGGCCGGCCTTGACGGTAGTGATCATTTTGAAGAGTTTAGAGTTATTTTTGGAAGCCTCTATTATGGCTCTATATTGCTCTGAGAGGGTGAGGGATGCATTTATGTATCGCCCTAGGAATTTAATGGCATTTGTCTGTTCTAAAAGCATGTTTTGTAACATGACCTGAATCTGATTTTTGCTACCTTTACTCACGTACATGACCTTTGTTTTAGCAAGGTTGCAGGTAAGATTTAACTCTTTACAAGCCTCGTGTCAACTTATGCTGCAGCCTGATTGTGGCCCCTTCTCTACTGTCACCCTCTGTGCTAATGATGAAATCATCCGCAAACTGTACAATGTTCGTATGAAAATCTTTTGGGTCATGAAGGTGCTTAGTATAAATATTGAACAGGATTGGCGAGAGGCAACTTCCTTGCGGCAACCCTTCATTGATCTCCACAGACTCATCTTCAAGTTTGAGGTTCCTTAACGTAGAAAGTTCGTAATCCATACAACATAGTTTTTATTACAACCTAGAGCTACCAAAATCTCTGCCAGCTTTGTTATATCTACACAGTTATAGGCGTTACTTATGTCAATTGCACATATTATAATTTTCTTCCCCTTATCTTTCCTTACTGCTATGTCATGCAGTAAGTAGTTTATCGCCATTACCGCTGACTTCTCCTTTCTGTATGCGTATGTGGAATCAGGAAGGACCTTTTCCTTACTCAAGACCTCTTCAACTCGGTTTTTGCCGCATTCATTAACACATTTACATTATACAGATATAAGAGCTATAGGACGAAAGTTCCTAATATTGTCATGTTCACCCTCTTTCATCTTAATAGTACGCCAATTGTCCGGTATCTGGTTTGTTAGAAAAATCATAATTATAATCATTGCATAGGTCACCTTGTCAATTCCCCCTGCTGACTTCTTTTTCCTTAGTATGTCCTCTAACTCGTCTTGGGATATCGCTAAGCTACAGTCTGGAACTATAGGTTTGTTTATTTGAATATTTTCACTACTAGGTACCTGACTCTTAAACATATCTAGGAACTCTCTATTTTCTTTTGCAAAGGACCGTGCACTCCTTGTGAAGAAATTCTCATTAATCTCCGAAATTTTATTTTAAAAATTAACCCTCTATGCCTCTTTCACCATTTTCTTCCATTCTCTTTTACGAAACTCGACATCGTCCAGATTGGATACTGAAGGTTGGTATCTACTTTTATACTGAGCTACCTTGAGGAGTTTAAAGGCTCTCGCCAGGTCAGGGTTCCACCAGGACTTGGATGTCCTCTTCTTCCATTTGTACGTTGACCGTTGGATCGCATCCGAAAAAGCCTTCTCAAATAGCTCAATTTCCGGTTGTACTTCCGTTTCCTCTAATTTCTTTAGGAGTTGCTTTTGCGAAAGAAAATGGTCGTTTCTGAAAGTTTTAATCTTAGCGTCAATTGTAATAGGATAATGGTGACTTCCGCCAATCCTTATCTGGTCCACAGCCCACTTTAGACTCAGGTTTGAGTTTGTCAGAGATAAGTCTAAAACCGATCCAGCTTCCTGATTCACGTCTCTTCTAAATGTTACTGCCCCTGTGTAGAGGCCTGAAAAGTTGAATTCTGATAGGACATTCACCAAATTATTGCCTCTACAGGAGTTCGTGGAATCACCCACCTAAGTCGCCCTGGCTTTAAAGTCTCCTAAGATCAAAACGTTTGAAAAATTTTCCAGTAACACAAGCAATCTGCGAATCTCACATTTGAAGTCATTTATAAGAATGCTAGGGGGAAAATAAAACTCGCATATTGTTATGTTCGGTGACAAGTTCTTGGTCTGTAATATTAACACATCATAACTGGTTAAATATTTTATTCTTTTGACCTTGATCTGCTTTTTTAACAAAATTGCTACACCTCCATACCCATCATCGCTATGTTTCTCAATCATCTTGAAATTGAAAAGCAGCCCAAAGCATTGAAGGTGAGTGAATATAACTGTGAATTTTTGTCTAACTTTCGAGCTTATAATTATATCTTTAAATTAAATCAAAATTTTACGTAACTCTTAAAAATATGTATTTGTTCTTTTTTTTAATAGATGATGGCCGAAAGCAGTAACAGGCAATCGGAGGCGACCCTTGCTATGGCGCAGGCCATCACCGTCGTGGGAGAAGGGTTGAAAGCCTGTGCCGAAGCTTTTAACCGCTTATCAAGCAGTACCGGTAGTAGTTTTAAGAATGTAAATAATAATTTTTAAGTTTAGTTTAATTAGTTTTAAGTTTGAATTTTTCTTTTAATTTAAAAAATTAATTCGTTTTTTTCATTTCCTTTATGTTTAAAATTATTTACTTAGTATATGAATTTGTACCTGAAGTATGTACCTTGAGTTTCAATTAAACGTGTTCAATAGTTCA
Source organism: Philophylla caesio (assembly GCA_963971545.1). Lineage (NCBI taxonomy): Eukaryota > Metazoa > Arthropoda > Insecta > Diptera > Tephritidae > Philophylla > Philophylla caesio. The sequence continues at coordinate 11,370,799 of OZ020605.1, forward strand.
TATATGAATATCTTTTTTTGTATAATTAAATTTATTTACCTTTCACACTTCCGTCATTAAATGAAAAGTTTCGTTTTATTTAATATTTAATTATATTTATTTGTTTTCGAAAAGTTGAACTCTTACCATAATGAATATTATTAACTTGAATTTAAAACAAAATTTTTCGATATTTTAATTTCTGGTATAAGAACAAATCTTAGAAAAAATGGATGTGTCAGTATGTATGTATGTATGTATATATTATATTTTTGACTGACATGCCAAAAAAAGCATATGGTTGGTCACCCGGCGAATGTTGTGTAACGTTGCGTATGCTTTGACAATTTTACCGGCAAACCCAGGACTATAGAGAAGAATCCTCTGTTTCGATAAGCATCGCCATGTTCCCTTAAGGACGGCAAAAAGCCGCTCAACGCGCGCTTCGCAAAGCGCCTCGTTATAAGAAAATTTAGGTGTCCCCTCCGGCTGGTTTGGTAAAGGCGTCATAAGCCACAGATCCAACGAATTATAAAAACTTACCAATCAAAAACATTTGATTACTATTATCGAATGATCGTTGCATCACTCTACGGACTGCACATGAGCTCCAAATAAATGAATCGTGCCTTGCCCCCGGAAACTTAGCATTCACATTCAAAATTTTCAAATATGGATCACGTATCTGAAAAAATAAAGCATTACCAAATGTTTCAAATTACTTTTTTTTTATAGAAAAGCTTACCATTTGAACGTTTAAAGAGTGGTATCCGTGATGGTTCACGTAAGCCTCCTCATGATTATTGGGAGCCAAAAACGGCACATCGGTGCAATCGATTGCCCCGATAGTGCCTCCAACGAATGGAGAAGGTGCTGACGCAAATATTTCTTTGGCAGCTTGGCGCTCAAATTTGGGTCATTGGAAATTTTACATTCTTGAAAAACAAAGAACTGTTGATGGCATCTGTCACCCGGTGGGTACAACGGCTTATCGATGACTGGCTCATCGGAATGCTGTTCTCCTACAGGGCGTTGGTAACAACCAAAGGCGTAGAAACGCAAAGCAGACAGCACCTACCACAATTAATGTGTTTATATAAAACTGCAAATTGTTTAAAGATTGAGTGACTCACCTGTTTCCCACTGGATAATGCAGTTATTCTAGATCCTTTCAGTTTACAATCCAATTGTGCAACCAAGTTGTTGACTACGTTTGGACTTAGCCGGTAAAGTTTCCGGAACTCGGTGGACGGCAATTCAAAGGGATTGTCCACGTTTCGGAGTGAACGCCGATCCACCGGATGCGCTCCGATATAAATTTAACGCTAAATACTCAAACGCCATTTATTTATTTATTATATTTTCACACGCAAATAGCCTTTAGCGTTTCTTAACAACACAAAACTAGATGCCGCTGGCTTAACAACACAGCTGATTTTGCAATAACGTATGTTGTCAAAAAAGAGTTACTGAATAGCAGTATTGTTAACTTCTGTTGTTAGCTTATTTGGCAACTTCGAGTGATGTTAATAAAGTTACAGACTCGCACTACAGTTCACAATACGATGTGTATTACAATACCGCTACTCGATACATACACATGTATCAAGGCGCAATTGAGTTAACTCAATGTAATAACGCATTACAGTGCGCTTGCGCTAATGTATCAACGCTCGAAAAATTCCGCTGTTACCCACCACTACTGCAATAAACATAAATCGATATTTTTTAAACCGATATTTTTTTCTATAAAAAGTAGTCTTATACGGTGTTTTCACGCCAAATGAAACAGGTGTTTCGCTTTGTCAATTACGAACGGCCAATCACCCCGTTAACGCGACACATTCCTGATTCGTTTGGCACTTCTGTTGCTGTAATACTGCATAACATGCTCACACTCAACATTTAAATCCATTTTTTTTTTTTTTTTTGTATTCTGGGTTTGAATGGGGGAGCAGAACGCTCTTAAAAGCCAGGTTATTCCTCCAGGTAGCGAAACGAACTTTCGCCAGTACAGCAATTATATTTGGAGAGTCGTGCAGGTGTGTTTTCCTACACAATTATAGTGTCGAACGCGACACGTTAATCGTAAGAACAGTGTCCAAGGTAAAGCCTTTGATTGCTGTGTTCCTTGCGCATGCACAGCCGCTCAGTTTATACTATCGAATGCGAAATACAAAATCGCAAAGCGGGCGTCGGAAAGAAATTCCTTAATTAGTGTCTCTTCTTTTCGTAGTATCGAATTCGTTTATAACGTTAGCAAAGCAGGCGGGTTCAGTGAGATATCCTCAATGGGTGTATCATTCGCAGCTATAATAGTGAACGCGTTTGTGATTGGCGTATATCAGGGCTACTGGAGCATAGAAAACAACCAACTTTGGCGAATGAGTTGGAAAGTAATAAATTCGCGACCAAAATAGGTACTGCTACAAAGCAGTAATTATAATGCATATAATATTAAATATTGATATGTGCTTCTTCAATAAAAAATGTAAGCTATGATATTTTGTGAGGAATCATACGTTGTAAACTGTCTTTTAAGTTGTTGGCATTACGGAGCAAATCATATTGGTCTCTGATGCCTTTGAGTCTCGGGCAGTTTAGAATTAGGTGAATATAACTGCAGGTTTGACCGCAGACGCTTCTGTCGGAGTCTATTGCGTTTATTTTATGTAGGTACATCTTATCATATGTATACCACGTCAGGATTCTGTTTATGGTCTTTATCTGTTTAGGTCTCAAAGTACACTTATTGAACCAAGGGTAGGGTCTGTGATTTCTAAAAATATGAGAAAGTAAGTTGGGTTTCTGAGCAGAGGAAGTCATTGTACCGTGTATCCCTGATGTTATTAAATATATTCCTAGAAGCCTCCTGGGTCGTCAGCTTGATATCAATACTTTCTCCTACGTCAGCCGCTTCTTTGGCAAGCTGGTCGGCTCGTTCATCACCACTAATCCCTATACGCGCTGGTGTCCAAATTATATGGACATTACTGAGGTGGTGTTTAATATTTTGGTGTATGAGATTTATGTAATAATTGTCCGTCTCCTCTTTAGTTAAAAGTTTACATGCTACCAAGCTGTCAGTAAAAATTACTTTGTTTGAATAATTGCTGCTAATGGCTCTTTGGATCGCCAGGAAGATCGCAATCGTTTCGCTAAAACTAGAGGACGTGTTAAAGTTTATTTTATATTTGTATTCCTTTTTGTTGGATATATCAAGAACACCAAATCCTGCTGAGTTAAGTTGAATAGAGGCATCAGTATAAAAAATTTTAAATTTTGACCTTATGTAGTCTTGAAGTGTACTTGCATAAATCGCTTGCGCGGCCTCGGTTGATGTATTCTGTTTGCTTTTAGGTAAAATATTTGTGATCACACTTAAATTATGTGGAGGGGAGAGAACAACCAGAACCAATGGCATCCAAGATATCCTTGACCTCATTGTAAGTTCTGCTGTAGCTCGAATTTATTTCAGGATGGTTTTCCATAGATAATTTGAACTGATCATCCGTCGTTAGAATTTTAATAATTTCCTTAGCAGTAAGCCATTTAGCTCTTTCTAGAGGCGGAAGCTCATTGGAAAGAGCATAGATTTCACCCTCTGTGCGTGGCCGGAGTGATTCCTAGCGCTCTTCTCAAGAAACTGTTCTGAAAAGTTCTAATCTTGTTATTAACCGGTACCGTGCTGTTTGCCGCTGACCTTCTACAATATTCAACTTTGGATCTAACAAATGATTTGTAAAAGTATATCGCTACTTTCGGTGTCAGGCCGGCCTTGACGGTAGTGATCATTTTGAAGAGTTTAGAGTTATTTTTGGAAGCCTCTATTATGGCTCTATAATGCTCTGAGAGGGTGAGGGATGCATTTATGTATCGCCCTAGGAATTTAATGGCATTTGTCTGTTCTAAAAGCATGTTTTGTAACATGACCTGAATCTGATTTTTGCTACCTTTACTCACGTACATGACCTTTGTTTTAGCAAGGTTGCAGGTAAGATTTAACTCTTTACAAGCCTCGTGTCAACTTATGCTGCAGCCTGATTGTGGCCCCTTCTCTACTGTCACCCTCTGTGCTAATGATGAAATCATCCGCAAACTGTACAATGTTCGTATGAAGATCTTTTAGGTCATGAAGGTGCTTAGTATAAATATTGAACAGGATTGGCGAGAGACAACTTCCTTGCGGCAACCCTTTATTGATCTCCACAGACTCATCTTCAAGTTTGAGGTTCCTTAACGTAGAAAGTTCGTAATCCATTCAACACAGTTTTCATTACAACCTAGAGCTATCAAAATCTCTGCCAGCTTTGTTATATCTACACTGTTATAGGCGTTACTTATGTCAATTGCACATATTATAATTTCCTTCCCCTTATCTTTCCTTACTGCTATGTCATGCAGTAAGTAGTTTATCGCCATTACCGCTGACTTCCCCTTTCTGTATGCGTATGTGGAATCAGGAAGGACCTTTTCCTTACTCAAGAACTCTTCAACTCGGTTTTTGACGCATAAATTAACACATTTACATAATACAGATATAAGAGCTATAGGCCGAAAGTTCCTAATATTGTCATGTTCCCCCTCTTTCATGGGGATTGGTACTATCTTAATAGTACGCCAATTGTCCGGTATCTGGTTTGTTAGAAAAATCATAATCATAATCATTGCATAGGTCACCTTGTCAATTCCCCCTGCTGACTTCTTTTTCCTTAGTATGTCCTCTAACTCGTCTTGGGATATTGCTAAGCTACAGTCTGGAACTATAGGTTTGTTTATTTGAATATTTTCACTACTAGGTACCTGACTCTTAAACATATCTAGGAACTCTCTATTTTCTTGTGCAAAGGACCGTGCACTCCTTGTGGAGGAATTCTCATTAATCTCCGAAATTTTATTTTAAAAATTAACCCTCTATACCTCTTTCACCATTTTCTTCCATTCTCTTTTACGAAACTCGACATCGTCCAGATTGGATACTGAAGGTTGGTATCTACTTTTATACTGAGCTACCTTGAGGAGTTTAAAGGCTCTCGCCAGGTCAGGGTTCCACCAGGACTTGGATGTCCTCTTCTTCCATTTGTACGTTGACCGTTGGATCGCATCCGAAAAAGCCTTCTCAAATAGCTCAATTTCCGGTTGTACTTCCGTTTCCTCTAATTTCTTTAGGAGTTGCTTTTGCAAAAGAAAATGGTCGTTTCTGAAAGTTTTAATCTTAGCGTCAATTGTAATAGGATAATGGTGACTTCCGCCAATCCTTATCTGGTCCACAGACCACTTTAGACTCAGGTTTGAGTTTGTCAGAGATAAGTCTAAAACCGATCCAGCTTCCTGATTCACGTCTCTTCTAAATGTTACTGCCCCTGTGTTAAGGACTGAAAAGTTTAATTCTGATAGGACATTCACCAAATTATTGCCTCTACAGGAGTTCGTGGAATCACCCCACTAAGTCGCCCTGGCTTTAAAGTCTCCTAAGATCAAAACGTTTGAAAAATTTTCCAGAAACACAAGCAATCTGCGAATCTCACATTTGAAGTCATTTATAAGAATGTTAGGGGGAAAATAAAACTCGCATATTGTTATGTTCGGTGACAAGTTCTTGGTCTGTAATATTAACACATCATAACTGGTTAAATATTTTATTCTTTTGACCTTGATCTGCTTTTTTAAAAAAATTGCTACACCTCCATACCCGTCATCGCTATGTTTCTTAATCATCTTGAAATTGAAAAGCAGCCCAAAGCATTGAAGGTGAGTGAATATAACTGTGAATTTTTGTCTAACTTTCGAGCTTATAATTATATCTTTAAATTAAATCAAAATTTTACGTAAATCTTAAAAATATGTATTTGTTTTTTTTTTTAATAGATGATGGCCGAAAGCAGTAACAGGCAATCGGAGGCGACCCTTGCTATGGCGCAGGCCATCACCGTCGTGGGAGAAGGGTTGAAAGCCTGTGCCGAAGCTTTTAACCGCTTATCAAGCAGTACCGGCAACTTGTAAATATTGTATAGTAGTAGTTTTAAGAATGTAAATAATAATGTTTAAGTTTAGTTTAATTAGTTTTAAGTTTGAATTGTTCTTTTAATTTTAAAAATTAAATCGTTTTTTTCATTTCCCTTATGTTTAAAATTATTTACTTAGTATATGAATTTGTACCTGAAGTATGTACCTTGAGTTTCAATTAAACGTGTGCAATAGTTCATATGTATATGAATATCTTTTTTTGTATAATTAAATTTATTTACCTTGCACACTTCCGTCATTAAATGAAAAGTTTCGTTTTATTTAATATTTAATTATATTTATTTGTTTTCGAAAAGTTGAACTCTTACCATAATTAATATTAATTATGTCTAAGAGAATTTGAATATACATACATATAATATATAATAGAACTTGAATTTAAAACAAAATTTTTCGATATTTTAATTTCTGGTTTAAGAACAAATCTTAGAAAAAATGGATGTAACAGTATCTATGTATGTATATATTATATTTTTGACTGACATGCCAAAAAAAGCAAATGGTTGGTCACCCAAGCGAATGTTGTGTAACGTTGCGCATGCATTGACAATTTTACCGGCAAACCCAGGATTATGGAGAAGAATCCTCTGTTTCGATAAGCATCGCCATGTTCCCTTAAGGACGGCAAAAAGCCGCTCAACGCGAGCTTTGCAAAGCGCCTTGTTATAAAAAAATTTAGGTGTCCCCTCCGGCTGGTTTGGTAAAGGCGTCATAATCCACAGCTCCAACGAATTAAAAAAACTTACCAATCAAAAACATTTGATTACCATTATCGAATGATCGTTGCATCACTCTACGGACAGCACATGAGCTCCAAATAAATGAATCGTGCCTTGCCCCCGGAAACTTAGCATTCACATTCAAAATTTTTAAATATGGATCACATATCTGAAAAAATAAAGCATTACCAAATGTTTCAAATTACATTTTTTTCTATAGAAAAGCTTACCATTTGAACGTTTAAAGAGTGGTATCCGTGATGGTTCACGTAAGCCTCCCCATGATTATTGGGAGCCAAAAACGGCACATGGGTGCAATCGATTGCCCCGATAGTGCCTCCAACGAATGGAGAAGGTGCTGACGCAAATATTTCTTTGGCAGCTTGGCGCTCAATTTGGGTCATTGGAAATTTTACATTCTTGAAAAACAAAGAACTGTTGATGGCATCTGTCACCCGGTGGATACAACGGCTTATCGATGACTGACTCATCGAAATGCTGTTCTCCTACAGGGCGTTGGTAACAACCAAAGGCGTAGAAACGCAAAGCAGACAGCACCTACCACAATTAATGCGTTTATATAAAACTGCAAATTGTTTAAAGATTGAGTGACTCACCTGTTTCCCACTGGATAATGCAGTTATTCTAGATCCTTTCAGTTTAGAATCCAATTGTGCAACCAAGTTGTTGACTACGTTTGGACTTAGCCGGTAAAGTTTCCGGAACTCGGTGGACGGCAATTCAAAGGGATTGTCCACGTTTCGGAGTGAACGCCGATCCACCGGATGCGCTCCGATATAAATTTAACGCTAAATACTTAAACGCATTTTTTTATTTATTATATTTTCACACGCAAATAGCCTTTAGCGTTTCTTAGCAACACAAAACTTGATGCCGCTGGCTTAACAACACAGCTGATTTTGCAATAACGTATGTTGTCAAAAAAAGAGTTACTAAATAGCAGTATTGTTAACTTCTGTTGTTTAGCTTATTTGGCAACTTCGAGTATTGTTAATAAAGTTACAGACTCGCACTACAGTTCACAATACGATGTGTATTACAATCCCGCTACTCGATACATACACATGTATCATGGCGCAATTGAGTTAACTCAATGTAATAACGCATTACAGTGCGCTTGCGCTAATGTATCAACGCACGAAAAATTCCGCCATTACCCACCACTACTGCAATAAACATAAATCGATATTTTTTAAACCGATATTTTTTTCTATAAAAAGTAGTCTTATACGGTGTTTTCACACGAAATGAAACAGGTGTTTCGCTTTGTCAATTACGAACGGCCAATCACCCCGTTAACGCGACACATTCCTGATTCGTTTGGTATTTATGTTGCTGTAATACTGCATAACATGCACACACTCAACATTTAAATCCATTTTTTTTTTGTATTCTCGGTTTGAATGGCGGAGCAGAACGTCAGGTTATTCCTCCAGGTAGCGAAACGAACTTTCGCCAGTACAGCAGTTATATTTGGAGAGTCGTGCAGGTGTGTTTTCCAACACAATTATAGTGTCGAACGCGACACGTTAATCGTAAGAACAGTGTCCAAGGTAAACCCTTTGATTGCTGTGTTCCTTGCGCATGCACAGCCGCTCAGTTTATACTATCGAATGCGAAATACAAAAGTCGCAAAACCGGCGTCGGAAAGAAATTCCTTAATTAGTGTCTCTTCTTTTCGTAGTATCGAATTCGTTTATAACGTTAGCAAAGCAGGCGGGTTCAGTGAGATATCCTCAATGGGTGTATCATTCGCAGCTATAATAGTGAACGCGTTTGTGATTGGCGTATATCAGGGCTACTGGAGCATAGAAAACAACCAACTTTGGCGAATGAGTTGGAAAGTAATAAATTCGCGACCAAAATAGGTACTGCTACAAAGCAGTAATTATAATGCATATAATATTAAATATTGATATGTGCTTCTTCAATAAAAAATGCAAGCTGTGATATTTTGTGAGGAATCATACGTTGTATACTGTCTTTTTAGTTGTTGGCAATACGGAGCAAATCATATTGGTCTCTGATGCCTTTGAGTCTCGGGCAGTTTAGAATTAGGTGAATATAACTGCAGGTTTGACCGCAGACGCTTCTGTCGGAGTCTATTGCGTTCATTTTATGTAGGTACATCTTATCATATGTATACCCCGTCAGGATTTTGTTTATGGTCTTAATCTGTTTAGGTCTCAAAGTACACTTATTAAACCAAAGGTAGGGTCTGTGATTTCGAAAAATATGAGAAAGTAAGTTGGGTTTCTGAGCAGAGGAAGTCATTGTACCATGTATCCCTGATGTTATTAAATATATTCCTAGAAGCCTCCTGGGTCGTCAGCTTGATATCAATACTTTCTCCTACGTCAGCCGCTTCTTTGGCAAGCTGGTCGGCTCGTTCATCACCACTAATCCCTATACGCGCTGGTGTCCAAATTATATGGACATTACTGAGGTGGTGTTTAATATTTTGGTGTATGAGATTTATGTAATAATTGTCCGTCTCCTCTTTAGTTAAAAGTTTACATGCTACTAAGCTGTCAGTGAAAATTACTATGTTTGAGTAATTGCTGCTAATGGCTCTTTGGATCGCCAGGAAGATCGCAATCGTTTCGCTAAAACTAGAGGACGTGTTAAAGTTTATTTTATATTTGTATTCCTTTTTGTTGGATATATCAAGAACACCACATCCTGCTGAGTTAAGTTGAATAGAGGCATCAGTATAAAAAATTTTAAATTTTGACCTTATGGAGTCTTGAAGTGTACTTGCATAAATCGCTCGCGCGGCCTCGGTTGATGTATTCTGTTTGCTTTTAGGTAAACGATTTATGATCACACTTAAATTATGTGGAGGGGAGAGAAAATTGCCAGAACCAATGGCATCCAAGATATGCTTGACCTCATTGTAAGTTCTGCTGTAGCTCGAATTTATTTCAGGATGGTTTTCCATAGATAGTTTGAACTGATCATCCGTCGTTAGAATTTTAATAATTTCCTTAGCAGTAAGCCATTTAGCTCTTTCTAGAGGCGGAAGCTCATTGGAAAGAGCATAGATTTCACCCTCTGTGCGTGGCCGGAGTGATTCCTAGCGCTCTTCTCAAGAAACTGTTCTGAAAAGTTCTAATCTTGTTATTAACCGTTACCGTGCTGTTTGCCGCTGACGTTCTACAATATTCAACTTTGGATCTAACAAATGATTTGTAAAAGTATATCGCTACTTTCGGTGTCAGGCCGGCCTTGACGGTGGTGATCATTTTGAAGAGTTTAGAGTTATTTTTGGAAGCCTCTATTATGGATCTATAATGCTCGGAGAGGGTGAGGGATGCATTTATGTATGGCCCTAGGAATTTAATAGTATTTGCCTGTTCTAAAAGCATGTTTTGTAACATGACCTGAATCTGATTTTTGCTACCTTTACTCACGTACATGACCTTTGTTTTAGCAAGGTTGCAGGTAAGATTTAACTCTTTACAAGCCTCGTTGAACCGTGTCAACTTATGCTGCAGCCTGATTGTGGCCCCTTCTCTACTGTCACCCTCTGTGCTAATGATGAAATCATCCGCAAACTGTACAATGTTCGTATGAAGATCTTTAAGTTATGAAGGTGCTTAGTATAAATATTGAACAGGATTGGCGAGAGACAACTTCCTTGCGGCAACCCTTTATTGATCTCCACAGACTCATCTTCAAGTTTGAGGTTCCTTAACGTAGAAAGTTCGTAATCCATTCAACATAGTTTTCATTACAACCTAGAGCTATCAAAATCTCTGCAGCTTTGTTATATCTACACAGTTATAGGCGTTACTTATGTCAATTGCACATATTATAATTTTCTTCCCCTTACCTTTCCTTACTGCTATGTCATGCAGTAAGTAGTTTATCGCCATTGCCGCTGACTTCCCCTTTCTGTATGCGTATGTGGAATCAGGAAGGACCTTTTCCTTACTCAAGAACTCTTCAACTCGGTTTTTGACGCATAAATTAACACATATACAAAATACAGATATAAGAGCTATAGGCCGAAAGTTCCTAATATTGTCATGTTCATGGGGATTGGTACTATCTTAATAGTACGCCAATTGTCCGGTATCTGGTTTGTTAGAAAAATCATAATCATAATCATTGCATAGGTCACCTTGTCAATTCCCCCTGCTGACTTCTTTTTCTATTTCCTAAGTGTTAAGAACAACGATAATTTATATCTTACTATAATTGCTGTACCATTGTGAATGCGTAGTCCTGCCTCTGGATTGCGACCGAGTGTAGTAAAAGCTAAATGTGCATTAGATAACCCTGGCGCAATTGTCATGAATAAAAGTTTCGCGAGAAGTATTTAAATTAATTTCGGTTGTTCTTGGTCGCACCAGCAGCAGGAGGACGCACAAAAGCGTAAGTAAACTTGCTTACTCATAGTTACCAAATACTAAAACATTTATTGTAAATTTCCTTAGGAAATAAAACTTTACTAAATACACGTATGTACAAGGTAACACAGTTCTTATTTGCAACTCCGGCGCGACAGGAACAATTTTTATTTCGCTTTTAAGTTGGTGGAGTGATAGCAAGGTGTCGGCGCCTAGGTCCAGGACTAGACGCAGCTGCACCAAATAAAGAGGATTTAAACGGGCACCAGACGAAACGTTGGACACTGTTGCAGTCAAAGTGGTCAGGTAAGAAGCTATAGAAGTGATTGGGAAATTAGGTGGTCAGGTAGTGGTGCAGGCATTAGAGGTTAGGTCGAAAGAAGGGCATACGGTACGTGAGCCGTTAGTAATCCTTGAGAAAAAAATCAGTTAACCGCTGTTTCATAAATTTTATTCGTTCCATTCGTCGCGATGGCACAAACTCGTTCAACATCCAGTAATACTGCAGAAAGAAATAGCGACGATTTAAACGAAACGGTTGTAGAAAATGCAGCGAGTAGCAATACATTAGAAATTAGGCTTAGTCAAATGATGGAGAAAATTAATGCGCTACAGGTCGAGCTGGATAACAGTAACCATCGCTTGAGGGAAGGTCATATGACAGGTGTTATTGATCCACGGCCAACTACAAATGCAGACAGTGATAGTAATACGTCTACATTATCATCCGTTCTAGTCGAATTAAACCGTACGCTCGCAGCAAATAGAACAGATCACCGCAAATTACACGATCTACCCCAGTTCGATGGGCGGCCAGAGGACTGGCCAATGTTTAGGGAAGCATTCAACATGACCTCTGAAGAATAAGGTTACAATGATCGGCAGAACATGATTCGTTTGCAAAAGGCCATTAAGGGTAAAGCCAGGGATACCGTCGAATGTTTACTGATCCATAGCAGCAACGTTTTGCGAGTCATGAAGACGTTGGAGGAACGATTTGGTAGTCCAGACTTGTTAGTGAAAAGTCAGATCAGCAAAATCCGCGATGTACCTAGTATTTCGGAAAATCGAATCGAATCGCTAATACCTTTTGCAACCAAGGTACAGGACCTGGCTTCCTTTTTAAAAGCTGCCAACTGTGATCATCACCTATGCAACCCAACACTGATGGATGAAATGTTGACGAAACTACCTGTGCAGCGAAGGCTGGAATGGGCTAGGCACGCGATTACAATCACTCCGCGACCATCTATAGTAGACTTCAGCGATTGGCTGCAAGAATTAGCTCGAGTCGTTAGCGTGGTATGCGTCGATATGAACGAGCGCTTAAAGCCAGAAACATGTAACGACCAACGTCAACGATTTTTTCACGCCAACGAGGTGGAGGGAAGCAGTAAGGCTTGCCGAATTTGTTCAGAAGATCACGAAGTGGTTAAGTGCAAGCAGTTTTTAGACATGCCTTGTAATCAGCGATGGTGAGTCGCCCGTTTGCACAAGCTTTGTTTTTGCTGTCTGCGACCTGGCCATTCAGGTAATCGTTGTTCATTACGAAGTCAAAGCGCAGGGGCTAGAGGGACGCATAGGCTCTTGCATGGACGTATCGATGAAATAAATAATAAACAAGCGCATCCCATGTTTACTAGCGCCGTTGTAAATTATACAAATAGAAAGGTTTTCTTTAAAATCATACCGGTAAGGTTATACGCTGGGAAAAAAGAAATTACTACGTATGCATTTCTCGATGAATGTTCGGCAATTACATTGATGAACGAAGGTTCGGCAGTAAAACTTGGGCTGAAAGGTAAAAGCGAGAAGTTGACGCTTCAGTGGTTCGGAAGTAATACAGCAACCGAAATGTCTACACGCGTGGGTTTGGAATTTCTGGGATAAGAAAACATAGCAGAATATTTTATCTGAAAAACGTAAATACAGTGCCTGACCTCCGACTGCCAATGCAGACGCTAAACATCGAGGAGCTTTCATCGAAGTACCGTCACATGAAAAAGCTACCCATATGCAACTATAATGAAGTCATTCCAGAGTTACTGATAGGAGTAGATAACGCGCACCTTGGAGTGGCACATCGGGTTGCCAGAGATGGATGGAAAGGTCCTGCAGTAATCCTGACTAAGCTGGGTTGGGTCGTGTACGGTCCTGCAGACAGGGGACCAGTCGAGGATGTACATCACTTGTTCCTTACGCATTCTGATTGCAACCAGAGCGACGCACTGGATCGGTTGGTGAAAGAGTTCATCGCCAGCGCCGACCTAGGTGTGCGATGTGCCGAAAATGTCGAAAGCGAAGACGTTAGGAGAGCTAAGTCTCTATTGCAGATTACGACGGCGCGTAAGGGCGAGCGTTACGAGACCGGACTTCTGTGGAGATGTAATGATCCAAAGCTACCAAATAGCCGGCTAATGGCAGAAAAACGGCTGCTTCTGTTGGAGAAGAAATTCGAACGTGACACCAACTTCAAACAAGACTATGTGGGCGTCATGGCCGAATACTTGCAAAAGGGGTACTCAAGGCAACTAAGCGAGGATGAATCGTTGGTTAAAGGTGGTCGCACGTGGTATCTACCTCACTTTTCAGTATACAACCCCAAGAAACCAGGAAAAACAAGATTAGTATTCGATGCTGCAGCAAAGGTTGACGGCTGCTCTCTTAACTCTGCGTTGTTAAGTGGTCCCGACCAGTGTCAGCCTCTATCCGTAGTCTTAATGAAATTTCGCCAACGAAGGATCGGAGTATGCGCGGATATCGTCGAAATGTTTCACCAGGTGAAAATGCGAGAGGACGATTAGGCAGCTCAAAGATTCCTCTGGAGACCCAACTCGAACGAGCCAATCAAAGAGTACGCGATGGCAGTTATGACATTCGGAGCGACTTGCTCGCCCTGTTCGGCTCAATACGTAAAAAACCATAACGCTCTACAGTTTAAAGATAAGTTTCCTGATGCCGTTAGCGCCATAATTAACAATAATTACGTCGACGATTTGGTTCACTCCTTTTCCAGTGAACGCGATGCAATGAAAACCCTTCCCGAAATCGTCTGTATACATAAAGAAGCTGGTTTTGATTTAAAACGTTTTGCCTCTAATTCCGCATTGGTTAACCGAAAACTTAACGGAAATCTTGAAGATCGTCCAGTTTTTAGCCTCGATAAACAAGCGGGAAGTTTTCAAAAGGTACTCGGCATGTGCTGGGACACGAGTGAGGACACACTTTGTTTTGCAAAAGCGCTGGAAAAGATTGACAACGATTTGCTAAACGGAAAGAGATTACCAACTAAACGGGAAGCGCTAAGTGTCTCAATGTCCATCTTCGATCCGTTCGGCCTGGCAGCAGAGTGTTCGTTGGTGGCCAAGCTTATACTACAACTGACCTGGAGGAAGCAAGTCGACTGGGACGATGAAATACCGACGGATGCAGAAGCTCTCTGGGAAAAATGGGTCGGGATGCTTGGTGACTTGGGTAGTCTCAGTGTACCGAGATGTTACAGCACATACTTCGTTAGCCTTCCAGTGGAACTTCACATATTTGCAGATGCCAGTGAGTTGGCCTACGCAGCGGTGGCCTACTGGAGGATTGCCGAATCACCCATGAAAGTTCGATTAGCGTTTGTACTGGGAAAGACCAGATGTGCCCCACTAAAATTGACCTCAATTCCCCGATTGGAGCTACAGTCCGCGGTGTTGGCTACTCGTCTACGTCAGCTCGTCATCCAAGGTCACGACGTTACACCTTCAAGAGTAGTTATGTGGAACGACTCAAAAACAGCGATATCATGGATCAAATCAGACCATAGACGCTACAAACCCTACGTGGCTCACAGAGTGAACGAGATATTGGAAGGAAGTAAGTCGGATGAATGGCGATGGCTCCCCAGTGGACTAAATCCTGCCGACTTCGAAACGAGAATAAGAGATGCTAGAAAGGAATCACCTTAGACAAGCGGACCAACGTTTCTACTGCAAAACGAAAGTTACTGGCCAGCATCAACGCAAATAGAGGAAACGAACGAAGAGCTAAGACCCAAACCAATTTTTATAGTTATGTTTAAACATTTAAAATTCTTCGAAAGATATTCCACATTTCAGCGTATAAAACGAGTATTCAGTTGGGTCTTGCGCTTTTATGACATTTGCAGGCGCGGCCCGGATGAAAGAAAATACACTGGCTTGGATCCATCAGACATGGAGAGAGCAGATTTGGTAATTTGTCGTGTTCTTCAAATGGAAGCTTATGATGACGATTATAAATCCCTGAGCTTACATGGACTAGTGGAACGTAAAAGCTCACTGTGGAAATTGACACCATACCTGGATGAATCCGGAGTAATACGAATAAACGGAAGATTGAACAACGCCGTGTCCATTTCTCCATACACTCGTCGACCGATTATACTTCCTAAGGTTCATCGTGTCGTTGACTTGATTGTAGACTATTATCACTGCGCCTGGCGTCACCAAAATGATGACACGATAATCTCAGAGATTCGAAAACGTTACTGGATTCCTCGATTGCGTGCATCAGTCAAGCGAGCCACTAAAAGGTGCGTCGTGTGTCAAAAAAATCGTGCTAAGCCCGCAATACCAATGATGGGGCAACTACCTGAGGATCGAGTTACTCCGTTCGTAAGACCATTCTCCTATGTCGGATTGGACTACATTGGGCCGTTCGTCGTGACAATAGGTCGGCGCAGCGAGAAACGCTGGATAGCGCTGTTTACATGCCTAACCATACGCGCGGTTCATCTCGAGTTAGCCAAGGATTTGTCGACTGACACGTGTTTAATGTGCATTCGCAATTTTATAAATTGGCGTGGTACTCCCGTGCGCATTCGTTCCGATAATGGCACAAATTGTGTTGGATCAGACAGGGAATTGAAGCGGCAGCTATCCGAGTTTGAATATGAAAGGATTGCTGATGCGCTGTCCAAAGTCGGCATCGAATGGGTATTCAATTGTCCGCTTAACCCTCCCAAAGGCGGTTGCTGGGAGCGGCTAGTACGAAGCGTGAAGAGAGCGATGGGTAACGCATTGTATAACGAAAATCTACAAGAGCACAGCCTGTATAGCCTTATGTGTGAAGCTGAGAATATTGTGAACTCGCGACCACTAACTCATATACCTCTCGATGCCCCTACCGATGAACCCCTTACTCCTAATCACTTTCTTTTAGGCACCATGAATTCTGACCAGACGCCTAGTCCATTGCAAGAGAAGCTACGTGCAACCCGAAAGCAGTGGCGCAAAGTACAGCAAATCCAACATAGATTCTGGAAGAAGTGGCTTGCGGAATATCTTCCTGATTTATGCCGCAGAACCAAGTGGTACCAACCAGTCGAAGCGTTAAAGGTGGGTGATGTTGTCCTGATCTGCGATGCTAGTGTCCACCGTTCCAAATGGCTAATGGGAAGAGTGATCGAGGTGTATCCAGGCAAGGATCTCCATGTTAGAGCAGCCAAAGTGAAGACCAAACTAGGAGTTTTCAAGCGACCGGCCTGCATCCTAGCGAAGCTAGACATCGGTGAATCTAAGCTGGGCTAGATTCACGGAGGCTGGGATGTTAAGAACAACGATAATTTATATCTTACTATAATTGATGTACCATTGTGAATGCGTAGTCCTGCCTCTGGATTGCGACCGAGTGTAGTAAAAGCTAAATGTGCATTAGATAACCCTGGCGCAATTGTCATGAATAAAAGTTTCGCGAGAAGTATTTAAATTAATTTCGGTTGTTCTTGGTCGCACCAGCAGCAGGAGGACGCACAAAAGCGTAAGTAAACTTGCTTACTCATAGTTACCAAATACTAAAACATTTATTGTAAATTTCCTTAGGAAATAAAACTTTACTAAATACACGTATGTACAAGGTAACACAGTTCTTATTTGCAACTCCGGCGCGACAGGAACAATTTTTATTTCGCTTTTAAGTTGGTGGAGTGATAGCAAGGTGTCGGCGCCTAGGTCCAGGACTAGACGCAGCTGCACCAAATAAAGAGGATTTAAACGGGCACCAGACGAAACGTTGGACACTGTTGCAGTCAAAGTGGTCAGGTAAGAAGCTATAGAAGTGATTGGGAAATTAGGTGGTCAGGTAGTGGTGCAGGCATTAGAGGTTAGGTCGAAAGAAGGGCATACGGTACGTGAGCCGTTAGTAATCCTTGAGAAAAAAATCAGTTAACCGCTGTTTCATAAATTTTATTCGTTCCATTCGTCGCGATGGCACAAACTCGTTCAACATCCAGTAATACTGCAGAAAGAAATAGCGACGATTTAAACGAAACGGTTGTAGAAAATGCAGCGAGTAGCAATACATTAGAAATTAGGCTTAGTCAAATGATGGAGAAAATTAATGCGCTACAGGTCGAGCTGGATAACAGTAACCATCGCTTGAGGGAAGGTCATATGACAGGTGTTATTGATCCACGGCCAACTACAAATGCAGACAGTGATAGTAATACGTCTACATTATCATCCGTTCTAGTCGAATTAAACCGTACGCTCGCAGCAAATAGAACAGATCACCGCAAATTACACGATCTACCCCAGTTCGATGGGCGGCCAGAGGACTGGCCAATGTTTAGGGAAGCATTCAACATGACCTCTGAAGAATAAGGTTACAATGATCGGCAGAACATGATTCGTTTGCAAAAGGCCATTAAGGGTAAAGCCAGGGATACCGTCGAATATTTACTGATCCATAGCAGCAACGCTTTGCGAGTCATGAAGACGTTGGAGGAACGATTTGGTAGTCCAGACTTGTTAGTGAAAAGTCAGATCAGCAAAATCCGCGATGTACCTAGTATTTCGGAAAATCGAATCGAATCGCTAATACCTTTTGCAACCAAGGTACAGGACCTGGCTTCCTTTTTAAAAGCTGCCAACTGTGATCATCACCTATGCAACCCAACACTGATGGATGAAATGTTGACGAAACTACCTGTGCAGCGAAGGCTGGAATGGGCTAGGCACGCGATTACAATCACTCCGCGACCATCTATAGTAGACTTCAGCGATTGGCTGCAAGAATTAGCTCGAGTCGTTAGCGTGGTATGCGTCGATATGAACGAGCGCTTAAAGCCAGAAACATGTAACGACCAACGTCAACGATTTTTTCACGCCAACGAGGTGGAGGGAAGCAGTAAGGCTTGCCGAATTTGTTCAGAAGATCACGAAGTGGTTAAGTGCAAGCAGTTTTTAGACATGCCTTGTAATCAGCGATGGTGAGTCGCCCGTTTGCACAAGCTTTGTTTTTGCTGTCTGCGACCTGGCCATTCAGGTAATCGTTGTTCATTACGAAGTCAAAGCGCAGGGGCTAGAGGGACGCATAGGCTCTTGCATGGACGTATCGATGAAATAAATAATAAACAAGCGCATCCCATGTTTACTAGCGCCGTTGTAAATTATACAAATAGAAAGGTTTTCTTTAAAATCATACCGGTAAGGTTATACGCTGGGAAAAAAGAAATTACTACGTATGCATTTCTCGATGAATGTTCGGCAATTACATTGATGAACGAAGGTTCGGCAGTAAAACTTGGGCTGAAAGGTAAAAGCGAGAAGTTGACGCTTCAGTGGTTCGGAAGTAATACAGCAACCGAAATGTCTACACGCGTGGGTTTGGAATTTCTGGGATAAGAAAACATAGCAGAATATTTTATCTGAAAAACGTAAATACAGTGCCTGACCTCCGACTGCCAATGCAGACGCTAAACATCGAGGAGCTTTCATCGAAGTACCGTCACATGAAAAAGCTACCCATATGCAACTATAATGAAGTCATTCCAGAGTTACTGATAGGAGTAGATAACGCGCACCTTGGAGTGGCACATCGGGTTGCCAGAGATGGATGGAAAGGTCCTGCAGTAATTCTGACTAAGCTGGGTTGGGTCGTGTACGGTCCTGCAGACAGGGGACCAGTCGAGGATGTACATCACTTGTTCCTTACGCATTCTGATTGCAACCAGAGCGACGCACTGGATCGGTTGGTGAAAGAGTTCATCGCCAGCGCCGACCTAGGTGTGCGATGTGCCGAAAATGTCGAAAGCGAAGACGTTAGGAGAGCTAAGTCTCTATTGCAGATTACGACGGCGCGTAAGGGCGAGCGTTACGAGACCGGACTTCTGTGGAGATGTAATGATCCAAAGCTACCAAATAGCCGGCTAATGGCAGAAAAACTGCTGCTTCTGTTGGAGAAGAAATTCGAACGTGACACCAACTTCAAACAAGACTATGTGGGCGTCATGGCCGAATACTTGCAAAAGGGGTACTCAAGGCAACTAAGCGAGGATGAATCATTGGTTAAAGGTGGTCGCACGTGGTATCTACCTCACTTTTCAGTATACAACCCCAAGAAACCAGGAAAAACAAGATTAGTATTCGATGCTGCAGCAAAGGTTGACGGCTGCTCTCTTAACTCTGCGTTGTTAAGTGGTCCCGACCAGTGTCAGCCTCTATCCGTAGTCTTAATGAAATTTCGCCAACGAAGGATCGGAGTATGCGCGGATATCGTCGAAATGTTTCACCAGGTGAAAATGCGAGAGGACGATCAGGCAGCTCAAAGATTCCTCTGGAGACCCAACTCGAACGAGCCAATCAAAGAGTACGCGATGGCAGTTATGACATTCGGAGCGACTTGCTCGCCCTGTTCGGCTCAATACGTAAAAAACCATAACGCTCTACAGTTTAAAGATAAGTTTCCTGATGCCGTTAGCGCCATAATTAACAATAATTACGTCGACGATTTGGTTCACTCCTTTTCCAGTGAACGCGATGCAATGAAAACCCTTCCCGAAATCGTCTGTATACATAAAGAAGCTGGTTTTGATTTAAAACGTTTTGCCTCTAATTCCGCATTGGTTAACCGAAAACTTAACGGAAATCTTGAAGATCGTCCAGTTTTTAGCCTCGATAAACAAGCGGGAAGTTTTCAAAAGGTACTCGGCATGTGCTGGGACACGAGTGAGGACACACTTTGTTTTGCAAAAGCGCTGGAAAAGATTGACAACGATTTGCTAAACGGAAAGAGATTACCAACTAAACGGGAAGCGCTAAGTGTCTCAATGTCCATCTTCGATCCGTTCGGCCTGGCAGCAGAGTGTTCGTTGGTGGCCAAGCTTATACTACAACTGACCTGGAGGAAGCAAGTCGACTGGGACGATGAAATACCGACGGATGCAGGAGCTCTCTGGGAAAAATGGGTCGGGATGCTTGGTGACTTGGGTAGTCTCAGTGTACCGAGATGTTACAGCACATACTTCGTTAGCCTTCCAGTGGAACTTCACATATTTGCAGATGCCAGTGAGTTGGCCTACGCAGCGGTGGCCTACTGGAGGATTGCCGAATCACCCATGAAAGTTCGATTAGCGTTTGTACTGGGAAAGACCAGATGTGCCCCACTAAAATTGACCTCAATTCCCCGATTGGAGCTACAGTCCGCGGTGTTGGCTACTCGTCTACGTCAGCTCGTCATCCAAGGTCACGACGTTACACCTTCAAGAGTAGTTATGTGGAACGACTCAAAAACAGCGATATCATGGATCAAATCAGACCATAGACGCTACAAACCCTACGTGGCTCACAGAGTGAACGAGATATTGGAAGGAAGTAAGTCGGATGAATGGCGATGGCTCCCCAGTGGACTAAATCCCGCCGACTTCGAAACGAGAATAAGAGATGCTAGAAAGGAATCACCTTAGACAAGCGGACCAACGTTTCTACTGCAAAACGAAAGTTACTGGCCAGCATCAACGCAAATAGAGGAAACGAACGAAGAGCTAAGACCCAAACCAATTTTTATAGTTATGTTTAAACATTTAAAATTCTTCGAAAGATATTCCACATTTCAGCGTATAAAACGAGTATTCAGTTGGGTCTTGCGCTTTTATGACATTTGCAGGCGCGGCCCGGATGAAAGAAAATACACTGGCTTGGATCCATCAGACATGGAGAGAGCAGATTTGGTAATTTGTCGTGTTCTTCAAATGGAAGCTTATGATGACGATTATAAATCCCTGAGCTTACATGGACTAGTGGAACGTAAAAGCTCACTGTGGAAATTGACACCATACCTGGATGAATCCGGAGTAATACGAATAAACGGAAGATTGAACAACGCCGTGTCCATTTCTCCATACACTCGTCGACCGATTATACTTCCTAAGGTTCATCGTGTCGTTGACTTGATTGTAGACTATTATCACTGCGCCTGGCGTCACCAAAATGATGACACGATAATCTCAGAGATTCGAAAACGTTACTGGATTCCTCGATTGCGTGCATCAGTCAAGCGAGCCACTAAAAGGTGCGTCGTGTGTCAAAAAAATCGTGCTAAGCCCGCAATACCAATGATGGGGCAACTACCTGAGGATCGAGTTACTCCGTTCGTAAGACCATTCTCCTATGTCGGATTGGACTACATGGGGCCGTTCGTCGTGACAATAGGTCGGCGCAGCGAGAAACGCTGGATAGCGCTGTTTACATGCCTAACCATACGCGCGGTTCATCTCGAGTTAGCCAAGGATTTGTCGACTGACACGTGTTTAATGTGCATTCGCAATTTTATAAATCGGCGTGGTACTCCCGTGCGCATTCGTTCCGATAATGGCACAAATTGTGTTGGATCAGACAGGGAATTGAAGCGGCAGCTATCCGAGTTTGAATATGAAAGGATTGCTGATGCGCTGTCCAAAGTCGGCATCGAATGGGTATTCAATTGTCCGCTTAACCCTCCCAAAGGCGGTTGCTGGGAGCGGCTAGTACGAAGCGTGAAGAGAGCGATGGGTAACGCATTGTATAACGAAAATCTACAAGAGCACAGCCTGTATAGCCTTATGTGTGAAGCTGAGAATATTGTGAACTCGCGACCACTAACTCATATACCTCTCGATGCCCCTACCGATGAACCCCTTACTCCTAATCACTTTCTTTTAGGCACCATGAATTCTGACCAGACGCCTAGTCCATTGCAAGAGAAGCTACGTGCAACCCGAAAGCAGTGGCGCAAAGTACAGCAAATCCAACATAGATTCTGGAAGAAGTGGCTTGCGGAATATCTTCCTGATTTATGCCGCAGAACCAAGTGGTACCAACCAGTCGAAGCGTTAAAGGTGGGTGATGTTGTCCTGATCTGCGATGCTAGTGTCCACCGTTCCAAATGGCTAATGGGAAGAGTGATCGAGGTGTATCCAGGCAAGGAATTCCATGTTAGAGCAGCCAAAGTGAAGACCAAACTAGGAGTTTTCAAGCGACCGGCCTGCATCCTAGCGAAGCTAGACATCGGTGAATCTAAGCTGGGCTAGATTCACGGAGGCTGGGATGTTAAGAACAACGATAATTTATATCTTACTATAATTGATGTACCATTGTGAATGCGTAGTCCTGCCTCTGGATTGCGACCGAGTGTAGTAAAAGCTAAATGTGCATTAGATAACCCTGGCGCAATTGTCATGAATAAAAGTTTCGCGAGAAGTATTTATATTAATTTCGGTTGTTCTTGGTCGCACCAGCAGCAGGAGGACGCACAAAAGCGTAAGTAAACTTGCTTACTCATAGTTACCAAATACTAAAACATTTATTGTAAATTTCCTTAGGAAATAAAACTTTACTAAATACACGTATGTACAAGGTAACACAGTTCTTATTTGCAACTCCGGCGCGACAGGAACACTTAGTATGTCCTCTAACTCGTCTTGGGATATCGCTAAGCTACAGTCTGGAACTATAGGTTTGTTTATTTGAATATTTTCACTACTAGGTACCTGGGGTACAGTAGGTGCAATGGGGTACAGTGGTGCTTCTGGGTATGCGGTTACAGTTGCACGGCTGTACTCAATCCCTACTCTAACGTCCACGTTCGTGCACCCTGGGCAACGTGAGCAACCCATGTGCGAGATACGGTAACCAACCCGTGTGGAGCCATGGGTCACGGCTAATAGAGAGGGAGCTTTAGTGGAGCCACTCCGACATATTCGGTTTAAGGGTCCACTGAAGTCCGCAGCGTCTGTTCACCAGGAGGTGCGGCTGCAAGCGGGTGTCTGTCTTGGAGCAAGCGGCTCGCTATATAAACAAACTTAAAATTTTTCACCCCCAGCAATGGGTTGTGCGCAGGGCTTGGAACCCGCCACGTAAAAAAACAACTTCCAATGAAAAGGAAAAAAAGCCTCGGATGAGACCCCCCTTTTTTGATGACGACCACGGCAAACGTATTAAGGACAACGATTTGAGGGCATGCACCTGGAATGTCCGGACCCTTAATTGGGAAGGTGCCTCTGCCCGGCTGGTTGATGTCCTCAGCAGAGTGAAGGCTGACATCACCGCCATCCAAGAGATGCGATGGACGGGACAAGGGAAAAAATCGATAGGCCCTTGCGACATCTACTACAGCTGCCATGTAAAGGAGCGCAAATTTGGTGTCGGATTTGTGGTGGGAGAGAGACTGCGCCGTAAAGTACTGTCGTTCACTGCGGTGGACGAACGTCTCGCCACAATCCGCATCAAGGGGAGATTCTTCAACATCTCCCTGATTTGCGCCCACGCCCCGACGGAAGAGAAGGACGATGGGACCAAAGATCGCTTCTACGATCTCCTTGGTCGCACGTATGAGCGGTGCCCCCACCACGATATAAAAATCGTGCTTGGCGATTTCAATGCCAAGGTGGGCAAGGAGGGCATCTTTGGTTCTACAGTCGGAAAATTCAGTCTCCACAACGAAACGTCCGATGACGGAATGAGACTGATCGACTTCGCCGGGGCCCGAAACATGGTAGTCTGTAGTACCAGGTTCCAGCATAAAAAGATTCACCAAGCTACGTGGCTGTCTCCAGATGGTAAGACACGAAACCAAATCGACCACGTTGTGATAGACGGAAGGCATGCTTCCAGTGTCCTAAATGTGCGCACGATCCGAGGAGCCAACATCGACTCGGATCATTTTCTTGTGGCAGCTAAGATCCGCACGCACCTCTGTGCAGCAAAAAGCGCACGCAAACGGACACAAGGAAAGCTCGACGTCGGAAAGCTGCAATCGCAACAGACAGCCACCCACTTCGCCACTCGACTTGCACTCCTGCTCTCTGAGAGCAATAATCAACAGCACGATATTTCCGAGCAGTGGAACCATATTTGTCGATGTCTACATACCGCCGCTGAAGAATCCATCGGATTTCAGCGAGCCCGAAAGAACAACTGGCATGACGAGGAATGCCGCGCCGCTACGGAACGTAAAGACGCTGCCTACAGGGCCACACTGCGATCGGGCGCAACGCGAACTGTGCGGGCGCGTTATCGTGAGTTGAAGAAGGAAGCAAGACGCATTTTTCGTGAGAAAAAGAGAGAGGCCGAAATGCGTGAGTGCGAGGAGCTTGAGATGCTGGCCGACAGGAAAAGCGCCCGTAAATTTTTTCAGAAAGTAAAGCGGCTAACAGAAGGTTTCAAGACCGGGGCGAATTCCTGTAAGAATGACAACGGCGACCTGGTGACTGATGTCCACAGCATACTTAAATTATGGAGGGAGCACTTCTTCACACTGTTTAATGGAAGCAGCTGCAACAACGATGGAGAAGATGTTGAACACGAATCCCCAATCAATGATGATGGACGTAATATACCATCCCCCGACCATGACGAAATTCGGAAAGCGATAGCACGGCTGAAGAACAACAAAGCCCCCGGGGCTGACGGGTTACCAGCTGAGTTATTTAAGTACGGCGGAGAGGAGCTGGTTAAGTGCATGCACGAGCTCATCTCTAGAATATGGTCGGAAGAACGCATGCCTACTGATTGGAACTTAAGTGTGCTCTGCCCAATCCACAAAATGGAAGATCCGGCAGTCTTTGTCAATTATCGCGGGATTAGCCTTCTTAACATCGCGTATAAGGTTCTGTCAAGTGTATTGTGCGAAAGACTTAAGCCCACCGTCAACGAACTGATTGGACCTTATCAGTGTGGCTTTAGACCTGGTAAATCCACCACCGACCAGATATTCACAATACGCCAGATCTTGGAAAAGACCCGAGAAAGAAGAATCGACACACACCATCTTTTTGTCGACTTCAAAGCCGCCTTCGACAGCACGAAAAGAAGTTGCCTTTATGCCGCAATGTCTGAATTTGGTATCCCCGCAAAACTTATACGGCTATGTAAAATGACGTTGAGCAACAGCACCAGCTCCGTCAGGATTGGGAAGGACCTCTCCGAGCCGTTTGATACCAAACGAGGTTTCAGACAAAGTGACTCTCTGTCGTGCGATTTCTTTAACCTGATGCTAGAGAAAATAATTCGAGCCGCAGAACTAAATCGGTCAGGTACCATCTTTTATAAGAGTGTGCAACTGCTGGCGTACGCCGATGACATTGACATCATCGGCCTTAACAACCGCGCAGTTAGTTCTGCCTTCTCCAAACTGGATAGAGAAGCGAAGCGAATGGGTCTGGAGGTGAACGAGGGCAAGCCGAAATATCTCCTGTCATCAAATAGACAGTCGGCACATTCACGACTGGGTTCACAAATCACTGTTGACAGTTATAACTTTGAAAAAGTTGAGAACTTCGTTTACTTAGGAACCAGCATTAACCCCAATAACAGCGTCAGCCTTGAAATCCAACGGAGAATCTCTCTTGCCAACAAGTGCTACTTCGGACTGAGTAGGCAATTGCACAGTAAAGTCCTCTCTCGACGGACAAAAACCATACTCTATAAGTCTCTCATCATGCCCGTCCTATTGTATGGTGCAGAAGCATGGACGATGACAACATCAGATGAGAGGGCTCTTGGAGTGTTCGAGAGAAAGATTCTTCGAAAGATTTATGGACCTTTGCGTCTTTGCGACGGCGAATACCGCGTTCGATGGAACGATGAGCTGTACGAGCTGTACAATGACGTAGATATAGTGCAGCGGATTAAGAATCAGCGGCTCCGCTGGCTAGGTCACGTCGTTCGAATGGATGAAATAGCTCCAGCCCTGAAGGTTTTTGACGCGGTACCCGCGGGTGGTAGCAGAGGAAAAGGAAGACCTCCTCTGCGTTGGAAAGACCAAGTGGAAAAAGACTTGGCTATACTTGGGACTTCCAATTGGCGCCAGTTAGCACGAGATAGGGACAGCTGGCGTGCTTTGATGACCTCGGCCAAAATCGCTTAGGCGGTTAATGCGCCAATTAAGTAAGTAAGTAAGGTACCTGACTCTTAAACATATCTTGGAGCTCTCTATTTTCTTTTGCAAAGGACCGTGCACTCCTTGTGGAGGAATTCTCATTAATCTCCGAAATTTTATTTTAAAAATTAACCCTCTATGCCTCTTTCACCATTTTCTTCCATTCTCTTTTACGAAACTCGACATCGTCCAGATTGGATACTGAGGGTTGGTATCTACTTTTATACTGAGCTACCTTAAGGATTTTAAAGGCTCTCGCCAGGTCAGGGTTCCACCAGGACTTGGATGTCCTCTTCTTCAATTTGTACGTTGACCGTTGGATCGCATCCGAAAAAGCCTTCTCAAATAGCTCAATTTCCGGTTGTACTTCCGTTTCCTCTAATTTCTTTAGGAGTTGCTTTTGCAAAAGAAAATGGTCGTTTCTGAAAGTTTTAATCTTAGAGTCAATTGTAATAGGATAATGGTGACTTCCGCCAATCCTTATCTGGTCCACAGACCACTTAAGACTCAGGTTTGAGTTTGTCAGAGATAAGACTAAAACCGATCCAGCTTCCTGATTCACGTCTCTTCTAAATGTTACTGCCCCTGTGTTGAGGACTGAAAAGTTGAATTCTGATAGGACATTTACCACGAAAATCCACAGTGCAGTATCGACGTACTATAGTATCGCGGAGTCGCCGCTAGAATCTGTCGTTGAGGCCAAAGATCTTGGTGTGATTTTTTCCTCTAATTTTTCCTTTAATAGACATATTAGTTATGTGATTTCTAAATCTTTCTCTGTCTTGGGTTTCGTGAGGCGGAACTGTGTAAAGTTCTCTGATCCCTATACCATTAAACTTTTATATTCGTCTTTTGTTCGTCCCATTTTGGAATATGCAACATTTATTTGGAGGCCATTCCACAAAAATTTCATAATTAGATTGGAACGTGTTCAGAAGGTTTTTTTGAAATTCGCATTGCGCTCTTTAAAGTTTTCGGACCCTATACCATCGTATAGTAGCCGTTTACTTTTAATTAATCTGAAGTCCTTGGAAACGAGACGTTCTGTACTCTCCCTGACTTTTGCTTTTAGTATTATAAATGGTAGTATTGATTGTCCTTTTCTCTTAGGACGAATAAACTTCAACATTCCTCAGTTTAATTTGCGCAACTTCTTGCCTTTCGATTGTGAGAACTGTAAAACTGAGTATGCGCGCAATGCCCCTTTGGTACGTGCCTTAAATGAATTTAATCAGATCTCGAATTCTATCCTACTTGATTTCTCTTATTCTAAAAATGTATTTTTAAATACTTTGTATTCTTGCTTTTAGTTTAACTAATAGTCGTAGTGACTTATTTTTATTATGTAACTAGTCTGTAAGGAACCACTGTTTCATAGACGAATGTATGAATAAATAAATAAATAAATAATCTATAAATATATGTATGTGTAATAATACGAATTTTGCCTCTAATAAATTATTGCCTCTACAGGAGTTCGTGGAATCACCCCACTAAGTCGCCCTGGCTTTAAAGTCTCCTAAGATCAAAACGTTTGAAAAATTTTCCAGTAACACAAGCAATCTGCGAATCTCACATTTGAAGTCATTTATAAGAATGCTAGGGGAAAAATAAAACTCGCATTTTGTTATGTCCGGTGACAAGTTCTTGGTCTGTAATATTAACACATCATAACTGGTTATATATTTTATTCTTTTGACCTTGATCTGCTTTTTTAACAAAATTGCTACACCTCCATCCCCAACATCGCTATGTTTCTCAATCATCTTGAAATTGAAAAGCAGCCCAAAGCATTGAAGGTGAGTGAATATAACTGTGAATTTTTGTCTAACTTTCGAGCTTATAATTATATCTTTAAATTAAATCAAAATTTTACGTAAATCTTAAAAATATGTATTTGTGTTTTTTTTTAATAGATGATGGCCGAAAGCAGTAACAGGCAATCGGAGGCGACCCTTGCTATGGCGCAGGCCATCACCGTCGTGGGAGAAGGGTTGAAAGCCTGTGCCGAAGCTTTTAACCGCTTATCAAGCAGTACCGACAACTTGTAAATATTGTATAGTAGTAGTTTTAAGAATGTAAATAATAATTTTTAAGTTTAGTTTAATTAGTTTTAAGTTTGAATCTTTCTTTTAATTTAAAAAATTAATTCGTTTTTTTCATTTCCTTTATGTTTAAAATTATTTACTTAGTATATGAATTTGTACCTGAAGTATGTACCTTGAGTTTCAATTAAACGTGTTCAATAGTTCATATATGAATATCTTTTTTTGTATAATTAAATTTATTTACCTTTCACACTTCCGTCATTAAATGAAAAGTTTCGTTTTATTTAATATTTAATTATATTTATTTGTTTTCGAAAAGTTGAACTCTTACCATAATTAATATTAATTATGTCTAAGAGAATTTGAATATACATACATATAATATATAATAGAACTTGAATTTAAAACAAAATTTTTCGATATTTTAATTTCTGGTTTGAGAACAAATCTTAGAAAACATGGATGTATACCTATGTATGTATATATTATATTTTTGACTGCCATGCAAAAAAGCAAATGGTTGGTCACTTAAGCGAAAGGTTGCGCATGCATTGACAATTTTTATTCGGTTCACTTCTTTCGTGATTTTTCTTCTTTTCAAGTAATTTTCCTCGCCTTATTTCTTGTATCTTATTAACCTCAGTTGTCCCGCCTTTTTGCTGTAGCTCGCACCCCTCTTTTTCCGCTACTTCGTAGGCCTTGGCTATATTTATTGCGTCATCCACTGTTAAGCTTTTCTTTTCCAGTAAGCGATTTTGTATTACTTGATTCCTCAAGCCAAACACCAGTTGATTTCGTAATGCCGTATTCAAATAGTCACCAAAATTGCACCCTTTTGCCAGAAGACGCAAAGCCACCAGAAACTGTTCACACGACTCACCAGTTTGCTGCTTCCTAAGATGGAATCTATAGTTTTCCAAAATTTCGTTGGCCTTTGGATTGAAGTGGCCCTCCAACGTCGATACGATAACCTCGTACCGCAGGGTCTCTGGCTCATTGGGCAGCACTTTATCGCAAAGTACATTGTATGTCGTGGCTCCCATATAATGTAATAGCAATTGACGTTTTTTTCCTTCATGAGCATTGAAGAGTGATAATGCTGTTTCAAAGCGTTTAACCCACCTATTCCATGGCATAGTTTTCCCGTCGAAAGCGTCCAATTGGAACGCCGCTGTTTGTAAAACTACGTTGTTTCCTGGCATTTTTTTTGTAAAAAAATATATCCTCGTCGCCAAACTGTTGTATACTTTATTTATAGAGAAGAATCCTCTGTTTCGATAAGCATCGCCATGTTCCCTTAAGGACGGCAAAAAGCCGCACAACGCGAGCTTCGCAAAGCGCCTCGTTATAAAAAAATTTAGGTGTCCCCTCCGGCTGGTTTGGTAAAGGCGTCATAATCCACAGCTTCAACGAATTAAAAAAACTTACCAATCAAAAACATTTGATTACCATTATCGAATGATCGTTGCATCACTCTACGGACTGCACATGAGCTCCAAATAAATGAATCGTGCCTTGCCCCCGGAAACTTAGCTTTCACATTCAAAATTTTCAAATATGGATCACATATCTGAAAAAAAAAGCATTACCAAATGTTTCAAATTAAATTTTTTTCTATAGAAAAGCTTACCATTTGAACGTTTAAAGAGTGGTATCCGTGATGGTTCACGTAAGCCTCCCCATGATTATTGGGAGCCAAAAACGGCACATGGGTGCAATCGATTGCCCCGATAGTGCCTCCAACGAATGGAGAAGGTGCTGACGCAAATATTTCTTTGGCAGCTTGGCGCTCAATTTGGGTCATTGGAAATTTTACATTCTTGAAAAACAAAGAACTGTTGATGGCATCTGTCACCCGGTGGATACAACGGCTTATCGATGACTGGCTCATCGAAATGCTGTTCTCCTACAGGGCGTTGGTAACAACCAAAGGCGTAGAAACGCAAAGCAGACAGCACCTACCACAATTAATGCGTTTATATAAAACTGCAAATTGTTTAAAGATTGAGTGACTCACCTGTTTCCCACTGGATAATGCAGTTATTCTAGATCCTTTCAGTTTAGAATCCAATTGTGCAACCAAGTTGTTGACTACGTTTGGACTTAGCCGGTAAAGTTTCCGGAACTCGGTGGACGGCAATTCAAAGGGATTGTCCACGTTTCGGAGTGAACGCCGATCCACCGGATGCGCTCCGATATAAATTTAACGCTAAATACTCAAACGCCATTTATTTATTTATTTTATTTTCACACGCAAATAGCCTTTAGCGTTTCTTAACAACACAAAACTAGATGCCGCTGGCTTAACAACACAGCTGATTTTGCCATAACGTATGTTGTCAAAAAAAGAGTAACTGAATAGCAGTATTGTTAACTTTTGTTGTTTAGCTTATTTGGCAACTTCGAGTGTTGTTAATAAAGTTACAGAATCGCACTACATTTCACAATACGATGTGTATTACAATACCGCTACTCGATACATACACATGTATCAAGGCGCAATTGAGTTAACTCAATGTAATAACGCATTTCAGTGCGCTTGCGCTAATGTATCAACGCACGAAAAATTCCGCCATTACCCACCACTACTGCAATAAACATAAATCGATATTTTTTAAACCGATATTTTTTTCTATAAAAAGTACTCTTATACGGTGTTTTCACGCCAAATGAAACAGGTGTTTCGGTTTGTCAATTACGAACGGCCAATCACCCCGTTAACGCGACACATTCCTGATTCGTTTGGCACTTCTGTTGCTGTAATACTGCATAACATGCACACACTCAACATTTAAATCCATTTTTTTTTTTTTTGTATTCTCGGTTTGAATGGCGGAGCAGAGCGCTCTTAAAAGCCAGGTTATTCCTCCTGGTAGCGAAACGAACTTTCGCCAGTACAGCAGTTATATTTGGAGAGTCGTGCAGGTGTGTTTTCCTACACAATTATAGTGTCGAGCCCGACACGTTAATCGTAAGAACAGTGTCCAAGGTAAACCCTTTGATTGCTGTGTTCCTTGCGCATGCACAGCCGCTCAGTTTATACTATCGAATGCGAAATACAAAAGTCGCAAAGCGGGTGTCGGAAAGAAATTCCTTAATTAGTGTCTCTTCTTTTCGTAGTATCGAATTCGTTTATAACGTTAGCAAAGCAGGCGTGTTCAGTGAGATATCCTCAATGGGTGTATCATTCGCAGCTATAATAGTGAACGCGTTTGTGATTGGCGTATACCAGGGCTACTGGGGCCCAGAAAACAACCAACTTTGGCGAATGAGTTGGAAAGTAATAAATTCGCGACCAAAATAGGTACTGCTACAAAGCAGTAATTATAATGTATATAATATTAAATATTTATATTTGCTTCTTCAATAAAAAATGCAAGCTGTGATATTTTGTGAGGAATCATACGTTGTAAACTGTCTTTTAAGTTGTTGGCATTACGGAGCAAATCATATTGGTCTCTGATGCCTTTGAGTCTCGGGCAGTTTAGAATTAGGTGAATATAACTGCAGGTTTGACCGCAGACGCTTCTGTCGGAGTCTATTGCGTTTATTTTATGTAGGTACATCTTATCATATGAGTTAACACGTACCGGTCGCATTAGCTGCGACGTTCCCACGGCCGCCCGTTACACGCGCTGCAGTGTCAGGATATTTGAATTTCACCATATACTGCAACGGGAGACATTTCCGCTTGCATACGGTAATGCACTCGTGGGAAGTCAAGGCCATGGCCGCTGCCGGAGAACGAAGGTGTGGAGTAGGCGAATGCCACATCGATCAGGCAGTCGAGTTCGGGACGGGTTGCAGCTTAGTTGTAGTGATCTAAGTCTAATTAGAGTTAACAAGTTGTATAAATAAAGTTAAGTGAATTGAAGCAACTCGTGTTTCCTTTATGGCAGCCGGCCCTTCTATTTTTTTAGTACAAAGGACTCTTAGTCCTTTAACTGGCGCCCGAGCAGGGACCCAGAAGTGAAAAAAGAGTGAAGTTTTATAAAGAAACAATTACATTAACCTTTCAAAGATTAAAAAGGAGTGTTAAAATACCTTGAAGAAAAGCAAGCACGAAACGAAATAAATACAGTAACCTTTTATATTATAAAAAGAGTGAAGTTTTATAAAGAAACAATTACATTAACCTTTCAAATAATAAAAAGGAGTGTTAAAATACCTTGAAGAAAAGCAAGCACGAAACGAAATAAATACAGTAACCTTTTATATTATAAAAGGAGTGAATTAATACCTTGGAAAAAAGTGACTTAAACCATAAAAGACAAACGTGTAAAAACATTTGGAAGCCTAAGGAGTTCGTGCTAGCAATCCCGACTTGAACTGAAGGCCAACTGATCCATCCAGCCAGGATACTGCCGGGAAAACCACAAAAAGGATTCAGAAAAATTTCCATGACAATGTTTGGTATACTTTCGTAAGTAAAATTTAAAAAAAAGAATTTTTTAGCACCTTTTTCAGGATGGAGGAGCTAAGAAGCACTGTTACAAATTTGACTGGGCCGTTAATGCCATTCTAGAAAAACTGCAACCCGTCCCAGAAGAAAACTACGCCACGAATGAGAGAGAGCTCCTTGCCATCGTTTGGGCACTTGACAATCTGGAATCGTACCTGTATGAATATTAAAATTTATACCGATCACCAACCGCTTACAATCACAACGCAAAGCTCAAGCGATGGAAAGCGCGAATAGAGGAGTAGAATTGTGAGTTAATTTACAAGCCGGGCAAGACGAATGTGGTCGCCGATGCACTCTCCCGTCTTAAGACGGAAGTGAATGCACTCACAGACTCAATCGGTGCTCAACCGGCGTGCACTGTAGCTGATGCAGCATCCAAAACAGATACTGCATCAGAAGGCACAATGCATTCTGCTGAACAAGATAGTTCAGACCTTATACCGCACGTAGATGTACCCATAAATGCGTTTAGGAACCAAATAATCCTCAGACAGGGGGAAAGTTGCGAGTGTAGTGAAGAGCCTCATAGGGGATACAAAAAGTACTTTATTACACTGCCGATACTGAATTGCGAAGCTCTTGTGCCTGTCTTAAAGAAAAACATAAACCCAAGTGTAATAAACGGCATTAAAATACCAGAAGGTTCGCTCCAATGTTTGCAAAATGCTTATATCAATAACTTCAATAGATACAAAATCAGAATTACGCAACGCATAGTCGAAGATGTTACGATTGATGATAGGGTATTTAACATAATCGAGCAGGAGCATAAACGTGCTCATCGAAATGCTCGCGAAAATAGGGAGCAAATTCTGGAGAAATTTTATTTTCCGGCTATGTCCAAACAGATTAGGGAGTACATTCGTCAATGTGAAACATGTAAACTAAACAAATATGATAGGCATCCCTCAAAGCCGTATATGCAGCCAACTCCTATCCCTAGTTATCCGTGTGAGATCCTACACATTGATATTTTCGAAATAGAGCGCCAGAAGTACTTGAGCTGTACCGATAAATTTACAAAATTTGCGAAGCTTTTTCCGATAAAAAACAAATCTTCCACTCATTTGCGGACAAAACTAACGGTTGCACTGCACTATTTTACGGTACCGCGAGCACTAGTTATGGACAACGAACGCGGATTTTTAACCCCGCTCGTTCTAAATTACATTAGGTCCTTAGGAATAGAAGTATACCAAACGCCAACGCAACGAAGTGAGGCCAATGGCCAGGTTGAGAGGTTACACTCTACCTTGATTGAAATATATCGTTGCCTTTGCGCTGAATATCCTAGACTAACGACCAAAGAACGCGTAGCGATAACTGTCGATAGACATAACAATACTATCCATTCAGTAATTAAAAGGAAGCCCGCGGACGTTTTTCTTAACAGGACAGCTAGAATAAACTACCAGGAGTTAACAGACTTCAGAGAACGCACAAACGAAGATATAAAAGCCCTACTCCTGCATGAGCAGGAGAGTAGGAATGCAAGAAATAACCAAACTCGATCACCTGCCCGCAATTTTAATAGCGGCGATCAACTGTTTATCGCAAACAAACACATTAAAAGTAAGCAAAAACCGCTCTTTAAAAAAGAAGCCGTTGCCGAAAACCGAAATGCGACTATTGTCACACAAAGTGGGAAAAAGTTCCACAAATCGGACATAAAAAATGTCTGAACAACAATAAGACCATGTCTTACGAAATTTGCAAACATTGGTCAAGAGGCAAAAAACTCATGCGTAGATCCCTAAGCCCCAGCGGTCTGGGTACAAATATTGGTTTGTATTCGATCAGTCGTATTGGTTCAATTCCAGTTAACTCGGAGGTCCGAGCGATAACAATCGAAGTGGTTCAACTCCTCCGGGGGACTATGGCTTTAACTGACGTGAAGTCACTCGTGCCATGAGTAGGCCATTTGCAAATTATTAACGCTTATGGCTAAAAGGGATTAACGCGAGCCTTCCAATGTCATCTGAGTTTACGCCTGTATTCCCACGCAAATAAACCTAAACCAAGAAACAAACGAAACATGCAAGGTTCAACACCTGCAATAAAAGTGCGCAAAAAGCCACATTCAAGCAAACAAAATGAAGATGCAAAGAATCAATTAAAAATAATAACAAAATATAAGAATTTAAATAAAAGAAATTACGATTCAAATTTGAAATCAATCTTTCTAGCAACTCAAAATTTTAAGAAATTTGTTTAAAAATTTAAAAAAATTTATTTCGGTTTGAAAAACTTATTTCAATTTGAAAAAATTTATTTAAATTTGCAGAAACTTACTAACAAATAAAAATTCTTACTAACATTAGTGTTAAATAAAAAAAAAACAAGGAAAGCGTTCCACATAAAAAAATAAGAAAAACTACAATTAAATACGAACACTTTAATATTACTAAATATACTAACTCAATAATTAACAACAATTAACCGAAGTAACTAATTTGCATAGATTTTCCGCTCTAACATCACTTCTGGGTCCTCATAAACTCCTTCCAACCCTTCTCCTATTCGAACTCCACTCAATAGCTATAGTAAAGGGTGTTTTTTTTACAGGTTTGTTTTTCGAATAGAGATAAAACTGGCATTTTGTGGTCAAATCTGGCAACTCTAATGTCATTTATGTTCAGTTTGGTTTGCCATTTCATCATGAACAGGTTGACAAAAGAACAACGCTTGCAAATCGTGCAAATTTATTTCGAAAATAATGGTTCAGTTCGCGAAGTTTACCGTGAGCTCCGTCCATTTTATGGTCGACATAATCGTCCATCAGAGCAATTAATTCGGTTAACCATGGATCGTTTTCGCACTACGTTTACTCTATGTGATAATACGCATCCGCAGAGACGTCGAACAGTGCGCACCGAAGAAACAATTGCCGCTGTAGAGCAAAGTGTTGAAGAGGACCCGAATGAATCGATTCGCCACCGTGCACAGCAATTGGAGCTTTGTCCATCAACTTTATGGAAGATTTTGCGCAAAGATCTTGGCTTGCGACCTTACAAGATCCAGCTTGTGCAAGAATTAAAGCCGCGAGACCATGCAATGCGTCGTGATTTTGGTGTATGGGCCGAAAATGAGATTGATCTCGATGCTGATTTTCATCGCAAAATTTTGTTCAGTGATGAGGCTCATTTTTGGTTGAATGGCTACGTCAACAAGCAAAATTGCCGCATTTGGAGTGAAGAGAATCCACATGAGACCCTTGAAACGCCATTACATCCACAAAAACTGACTGTTTGGTGTGCTCTATGGGCTGGTGGAGTCATTGTGCCATACTTCTTCCGCAATAATGCTGGAGAGGCAGTTACCGTTAATGGAGACCGGTATAGAGCCATGATAACCGACTATTTTGTTCCCGAATTGGATGGCATGAATGTGGATGAGTTGTGGTTCCAACAAGACGGCGCTACATGCCACACAGCGCACGTCACAATCGATTTATTGAAGGAAACATTCGCTGAGCGCATAATTTCGCGGAATGGACCTGTCAATTGGCCACCAAGATCGTGTGATTTGACACCATTGGATTATTTTCTTTGGGGATATGTGAAGTCGCTCGTCTACACCAACAAACCAGAAACGTTAGGGGAATTGGAAGCCAACATTCGTGGCGTTATTGCCGACATACGGTCCCATATGCTCGAAAAAGTGGTTGAAAATTGGACCTGTAGAATTGGCTTTATTCGAGCCAGCCGCGGCGGCCACATGCCCGAAATCATATTTAAACATTAATGGCATAAAATTATCCTTCCAATAAAGCCAAATTGATGGACCTTAAAACGATTTTCTTGTGTTTTATTTCAATTCGAAGTTCTATACCCCTAAAAAAAACATACGTACATACTAGAAACTAAGAACCTTTTATATAATAATAACTTTGTATTACCTTTTTACAATAGTATGTTAAAGATGCTTACATATTGTTAAAACTTTCAGCATAAGCCCTCCAAATTATAAAATCCATAAACGATTTTCACTACATCGGGAAACAGTAGAATATTTCAAATAATTTGTAGCTTCTAATCGTAAGATAAGAATTTTCAATAAATTACTACTTTTATTTTTAATTTAATCTTGGAATGTAATTGCACTAAACTATATATTATTTACTCTAAGTTATTTGGGGAACACTCTTAGGATTAAGCCAATCATTTGAAATCTAATTCATAGAATCTGCAGAGTGGCATGAAGACAATGAGCAGGCAAACAGCTGTAAAAAAGTTGAATGATGAAATCATCCGCCGGATGCGCTCCGATATAAATTTAACGCTAAATACTCAAACGCCATTTATTTATTTATTATATTTTCACACGCAAATAGCCTTTAGCGTTTCTTAACAACACAAAACTAGATGCCACTGGCTTAACAACACATTTTTCAATAACGTATGTTGTCAAAAAAAGAGTTTCTGAATAGCAGTATTGTTAACTTCTGTTGTTTAGCTTATTTGGCAACTTCGAGTGTTGTAAATAAAGTTACAGACTCGCACTACAGTTCACAATACGATGTGTATTACAATACCGCTACTCGATACATACACATGTATCAAGGCGCAATTGAGTTAACTCAATGTAATAACGCATTACAGTGCGCTTGCGCTAATGTATCAACGCACGAAAAATTCCGCCATTACCCACCACTACTGCAATAAACATAAATCGATATTTTTTAAACCGATATTTTTTTCTATAAAAAGTACTCTTATACGGTGTTTTCACGCCAAATGAAACAGGTGTTTCGCTTTGTCAATTACGAACGGCCAATCACCCCGTTAACGCGACACATTCCTGATTCGTTTGGCACTTCTGTTGCTGTAATACTGCGTAACATGCACACACTCAACATTTAAATCAATTTTTTTTTTTTTGTATTCTCGGTTTGAATGGCGGAGCAGAGCGCTCTTAAAAGCCAGGTTATTCCTCCAGGTAGCGAAACGAACTTTCGCCAGTACAGCAGTTATATTTGGAGAGTCGTGCAGGTGTGTTTTCCTACACAATTATAGTGTCGAACCCGACACGTTAATCGTAAGAACAGTGTCCAAGGTAAACCCTTTGATTGCTGTGTTCCTTGCGCATGCACAGCCGCTCAGTTTATACTATCGAATGCGAAATACAAAAGTCGCAAAGCGGGTGTCGGAAAGAAATTCCTTAATCAGGGTCTTTTCTTTTCGTAGTATCGAATGCATTTATAACGTTAGCAAAGCAGGCGGGTTCAGTGAGATATCCTCAATGGGTGTATCATTCGCAGCTATAATAGTGAACGCGTTTGTGATTGGCGTATACCAGGGCTACTGGGGCCCAGAAAACAACCAACTTTGGCGAGTGAGTTGGAAAGTAATAAATTCGCGACCAAAATAGGTATAATGTATATAATATTAAATATTGATATGTGCTTCTTCAATAAAAAATGCAAGCTGTGATATTTTGTGAGGAATCATACGTTGTAAACTGTCTTTTAAGTTGTTGGCATTACGGAGCAAATCATATTGGTCTCTGATGCCTTTGAGTCTCGGGCAGTTTAGAATTAGGTGAATATAACTGCAGGTTTGACCGCAGACGCTTCTGTCGGAGTCTATTGCGTTTATTTTATGTAGGTACATCTTGTCATATGTATACCCCGTCAGGATTCTGTTTATGGTCTTTATCTGTTTAGGTCTCAAAGTACACTTATTGAACCAAGGATAGGGTCTGTGATTTCGAAAAATATGAGAAAGTAAGTTGGGTTTCTGAGCAGAGGAAGTCATTGTACCATGTATCCCTGATGTTATTAAATATATTCCTAGAAGCCTCCTGGTTCGTCAGCTTGATATCAATACTTTCTCCTACGTCAGCCGCTTCTTTGGCAAGCTGGTCGGCTCGTTCATCACCACTAATCCCTATACGCGCTGGTGTCCAAATTATATGGACATTACCAAGGTGGTGTTTAATATTTTGGTGTATGAGATTTATGTAATAATTGTCCGTCTCCTCTTTAGTTAAAAGTTTACATGCTGCTAAGCTGTCAGTGAAAATTACTATGTTTGAGTAATTGCTGCTAATGGCTCTTTGGATCGCCAGGAAGATGGCAATCGTTTCGCTAAAACTAGAGGACGTGTTAAAGTTTATTTTATATTTGTATTCATTTTTGTTGGATATATCAAGAACACCACATCCTGCTGAGTTAAGTTGAATAGAGGCATCAGTATAAAAAATTTTAAATTTTGACCTTATGTAGTCTTAAAGTGTACTT
Source organism: Philophylla caesio (assembly GCA_963971545.1). NCBI lineage: Eukaryota > Metazoa > Arthropoda > Insecta > Diptera > Tephritidae > Philophylla > Philophylla caesio. The sequence goes on from OZ020605.1 coordinate 11,409,810, forward strand.
GCATAAATCGCTCGCGCGGCCTCGGTTGATGTATTCTGTTTGCTTTTAGGTAAACGATTTGTGATCACACTTAAATTATGTGGAGGGGAGAGAAAATTGCCAGAACCAATGGCATCCAAGATATCCTTGACCTCATTGTAAGTTCTGCTGTAGCTCGAATTTATTTCAGGATGGTTTTCCATAGATAATTTGAACTGATCATCCGTCGTTAGAATTTTAATAATTTCCTTAGCAGTAAGCCATTTAGCTCTTTCTAGAGGCGGAAGCTCATTGGAAAGAGCATAGATTTAAGAAATTGGCGTGGCCGGAGTGATTCCTAGCGCTCTTCTCAAGAAACTGTTCTGAAAAGTTCTAATCTTGTTATTAACCGCTACCGTGCTGTTTGCCGCTGACGTTCTACAATATTCAACTTAGGATCTAACAAATGATTTGTAAAAGTATATGTTGTTGTTGTTGTTGTTGTTGTAGCAGCACAAATTATGCTGAAGCGACAGTCTTTGGCCGGACATAAATCCGGGTCGTTCCGGTATCGTAGACCCGACTGTCATGGGAACGAAGTATATCGCTACTTTCGGTGTCAGGCCGGCCTTGACGGTGGTGATCATTTTGAAGAGTTTAGAGTTATTTTTGGAAGCCTCTATTATGGCTCTATAATGCTCTGAGAGGGTGAGGGATGCATTTATGTATCGCCCTAGGAATTTAATGGTATTTGTCTGTTCTAAAAGCATGTTTTGTAACTTGACCTGAATCTGATTTTTGCTACCTTTACTCACGTACATGACCTTTGTTTTAGCAAGGTTGCAGATAAGATTTAACTCTTTACAAGCCTCGTTGAACCGTGTAAACTTATGCTGCAGCCTGATTGTGGCCCCTTCTCTACTGTCACCCTCTGTGCTAATGATGAAATCATCCGCAAACTGTACAATGTTCGTATGAAGATCTTTTAGGTCATGAAGGTGCTTAGTATAAATATTGAACAGGATTGGCGAGAGACAACTTCCTTGCGGCAACCCTTCATTGATCTCCACAGACTCATCTTCAAGTTTGAGGTTCCTTAACGTAGAAAGTTCGTAATCCATTCAACATAGTTTTCATTACAACCTAGATCTATCAAAATCTTTGCCAGCTTTGTTATATCTACACAGTTATAGGCGTTACTTATGTCATTTGCACATATTATAATTTTCTTCCCCTTATCTTTCCTTACTGCTATGTCATGCAGTAAGTAGTTTATCGCCATTGCCGCTGACTTCCCCTTTCTGTATGCGTATGTGGAATCAGGAAGGACCTTTTCCTTACTCAAGAACTCTTCAACTCGGTTTTTGACGCATAAATTAACACATTTACATTATACAGATATAAGAGCTATAGGATGAAAGTTCCTAATATTGTCATGTTCACCCTCTTTCATGGGGATTGGTACTATCTTAATAGTACGCCAATTGTCCGGTATCTGGTTTGTTAGAAAAATCATAATCATAATCATTGCATAGGTCACCTTGTCAATTCCCCCTGCTGACTTCTTTTTCCTTAGTATGTCCTCTAACTCGTCTTTGGATATCGCTAAGCTACAGTCTGGAACTATAGGTTTGTTTATTTAAATATTTTCACTACTAGGTACCTGACTCTTAAACATATCTAGGAACTCTCTATTTTCTTTTGCAAAGGACCGTGCACTCCTTGTGGAGAAATTCTCATAAATCTCCGAAATTTTATTTTAAAAATTAACCCTCTATGCCTCTTTCACCATTTTCTTCCATTCTCTTTTACGAAACTCGACATCGTCCAGATTGGATACTGAGGGTTGGTATCTACTTTTATGCTGAGCTACCTTGAGGAGTTTAAAGGCTCTCGCCAGGTCAGGGTTCCACCAGGACTTGGATGTCCTCTTCTTCAATTTGTACGTTGACCGTTGGATCGCATCCGAAAAAGCCTTCTCAAATAGCTCAATTTCCGGTTGTACTTCCGTTTCCTCTAATTTCTTTAGGAGTTGCTTTTGCGAAAGAAAATGGTCGTTTCTGAAAGTTTTAATCTTAGAGTCAATTGTAATAGGATAATGGTGACTTTCGCCAATCATTATCTGGTCCACAGACCACTTTAGACTCAGGTTTGAGTTTGTCAGAGATAAGTCTAAAACCGATCCAGCGTCTCTTCTAAATGTTACTGCCCCTGTGTTGAGGACTGAAAAGTTGAATTCTGATAGGACATTCACCAAATTATTGCCTCTACAGGAGTTCGTGGAATCACCCCACTAAGTCGCCCTGGCTTTAAAGTCTCCTAAGATCAAAACGTTTGAAAAATTTTCCAGTAACACAAGCAATCTGCGAATCTCACATTTGAAGTCATTTATAAGAATGCTAGGGGAAAAATAAAACTCGCATATTGTTATGTTCGGTGACAAGTTCTTGGTCTGTAATATTAACACATCATAACTGGTTATATATTTTATTCTTTTGACCTTGATCTGCTTTTTTAACAAAATTGCTACACCTCCATACCCATCATCGCTATGTTTCTCAATCATCTTGAAATTGAAAAGCAGCCCAAAGCATTGAAGGTGAGTGAATATAACTGTGAATTTTTGTCTAACTTTCGAGCTTATAATTATATCTTTAAATTAAATCAAAATTTTACGTAGATCTTAAAAATATGTATTTGTTTTTTTTTTAATAGATGATGGCCGAAAGCAGTAACAGGCAATCGGAGGCGACCCTTGCTATGGCGCAGGCCATCACCGTCGTGGGAGAAGGGTTGAAAGCCTGTGCCGAAGCTTTTAACCGCTTATCAAGCAGTACCGGCAACTTGTAAATATTGTATAGTAGTAGTTTTAAGAATGTAAATAATAATTTTTAAGTTTAGTTTAATTAGTTTTAAGTTTGAATTTTTCTTTTAATTTAAAAAATTAATTCGTTTTTTTCATTTCCTTTATGTTTAAAATTATTTACTTAGTATATGAATTTGTACCTGAAGTATGTACCTTGAGTTTCAATTAAACGTGTTCAATAGTTCATATATGAATATCTTTTTTTGTATAATTAAATTTATCTACCTTTCACACTTCCGTCATTAAATGAAAAGTTTCGTTTTATTTAATATTTAATTATATTTATTTGTTTTCGAAAAGTTGAACTCTTACCATAATTAATATTATTAACTTGAATTTAAAACAAAATTTTTCGATATTTTAATTTCTGGTTTGAGAACAAATCTTAGAAAAAATGGATGTATCACTATGTAATACGTAGTATGTATGTACATATTATATTTTTGACTGCCATGCAAAAAAGCAAATGGTTGGTCACCCAAGCGAATGTTGTGTAACGTTGCGCATGCATTGACAATTTTACCGGCAAACCCGGGATTATAGAGAAGAATCCTCTGTTTCGATAAGCATGCCATGTTCCCTTAAGGACGGCAAAAAGCCGCTCAACTGGATTGCGAGCTTTGCAAAGCACCTCGTTATAAAAAAATTTAGGTGTCCCCTCCGGCTGGTTTGGTAAAGGCGTCATAAGCCACAGCTCCAACGAATTAAAAAAACTTACCAATCAAAAACATTGGATTACCATTATCGAATGATCGTTGCATCACTCTACGGACTGCACATGAGCTCCAAATAAATGAATCGTGCCTTGCCCCCGGAAACTTAGCATTCACATTCAAAATTTTCAAATATGGATGACATATCTGAAAAAATAAAGCATTACCAAATGTTTCAAATTACTTTTTTTTTTATAGAAAAGCTTACCATTTGAACGTTTAAAGAGTGGTATCCGTGATGGTTCACGTAAGCCTTCTCATGATTATTGGGAGCCAAAAACGGCACATGGGTGCAATCGATTGCCCCGATAGTGCCTCCAACGAATGGAGAAGGTGCTGACGCAAATATTTCTTTGGCAGCTTGGCGCTCAATTTGGGTCATAGGAAATTTTACATTCTTGAAAAACAAAGAACTGTTGATGGCATCTGTCACCCGGTGGATACAACGGCTTATCGATGACTGGCTCATCGAAATGCTGTTCTCCTACAGGGCGTTGGTAACAACCAACTACAAATTGTTTAAAGATTGAGTGACTCACTTGTTTCCCACTGGATAATGCAATTATTCTAGATCCTTTCAGTTTAGAATCCAATTGTGCAACCAAGTTGTTGACTACGTTTGGACTTAGCCGGTAAAGTTTCCGGAACTCGGTGGACGGCAATTCAAAGGGATTGTCCACGTTTCGGAGTGAACGCCGATCCACCGGATGCGCTCCGATATAAATTTAACGCTAAATACTTAAACGCATTTTTTTATTTATTATATTTTCACACGCAAATAGCCTTTAGCGTTTCTTAACAACACAAAACTTGATGCCGCTGGCTTAACAACACAGCTGATTTTGCAATAACGTATGTTGTCAAAAAAAGAGTTACTAAATAGCAGTATTGTTAACTTCTGTTGTTTAGCTTATTTGGCAACTTCGAGTATTGTTAATAAAGTTACAGACTCGCACTACAGTTCACAATACGATGTGTATTACAATCCCGCTACTCGATACATACACATGTATCATGGCGCAATTGAGTTAACTCAATGTAATAACGCATTACAGTGCGCTTGCGCTAATGTATCAACGCACGAAAAATTCCGCCATTACCCACCACTACTGCAATAAACATAAATCGATATTTTTTAAACCGATATTTTTTTCTATAAAAAGTACTCTTATACGGTGTTTTCATGCCAAATGAAACAGGTGTTTCGCTTTGTCAATTACGAACGGCCAATCACCCCGTTAACGCGACACATTCCTGATTCGTTTGGCACTTCTGTTGCTGTAATACTGCATAACATGCACACACTTAACATTTAAATCCATTTTTTTTTTTTTTTTTTGTATTCTCGGTTTGAATGGCGGAGCAGAACGCTCTCAAAAGCCAGGTTATTCCTCCAGGTAGCGAAACAAACTTTCGCCAGAACAACAGCAGTTATGTTTGGAGAGTCGTGCAGGTGTGTTTTCCAACATAATTATAGTGTCGAGCCCGACACGTTAATCGTAAGAACAGTGTCCAAGGTAAACCCTTTGATTGCTGTGTTCCTTGCGCATGCACAGCCGCTCAGTTTATATTATCAAATGCGAAATACAAAAGTCGCAAAACCGGCGTCGGAAAGAAAACAACCAACTTTAGCGAGTGAGTTGGAAAGTAATAAATTCGCGACCAAAATAGGTACTGCTACAAAGCAGTAATTAGCCAGTAAATAGCAGTAAAATGCCTTTGAAGTTGTTGGCAATACGGAGCAAATCATATTGGTCTCTGATGCCTTTGAGTCTCGGGCAGTTTAGAATTAGGTGAATATAACTGCAGGTTTGACCGCAGACGCTGCTGTCGGAGTCTATTGCGTTTATTTTATGTAGGTACATCTTGTCATATGTATACCCCGTCAGGATTCTGTTTATGGTCTTTATCTATTTAGGTCTCAAAGTACACTTATTGAACCAAGGGTAGGGTCTGTGATTTCTAAAAATATGAGAAATTAAGTTGGGTTTCTGAGCAGAGGAAGTCATTGTACCGTGTATCCCTGATGTTATTAAATATATTCCTAGAAGCCTCCTGGGTCGTCAGCTTGATATCAATACTTTCTCCTACGTCAGCCGCTTCTTTGGCAAGCTGGTCGGCTCGTTCATCACCACTAATCCCTATACGCGCTGGTGTCCAAATTATATGGACATTACTGAGGTGGTGTTTAATATTTTGGTGTATGAGATTTATGTAATAATTGTCCGTCTCCTCTTTAGTTAAAAGTTTACAAGCTACTAAGCTGTCAGTGAAAATTACGATGTTTGAGTAATTGCTGCTAATGGCTCTTTGGATCGCCAGGAAGATCGCAATCGTTTCGCTAAAATTACACTTAAATTATGTGGAGGGGAGAGCACATTGTCAGAACCAATGGCATCCAAGATATCCTTGACCTCATTGTAAGTTCTGCTGTAGCTCGAATTTATTTCAGGAATTTTTTCCATAGACGTACGAAAGCCGTGGAGAGGTTTTAGATTCGGACTCGCAAAGGTCCTAAGGAAACTAGAATACGCCACTCCTCTTCTATGTTTTGATATAAAGTTTTCCATATCAATCCCAGAGGAAAAGGAATGGGTAGGTACCTTGGGTCTGGACCCAGGATCGATTGCAAGTAGTAGTAGGAGGCAATGAGATTCACTCAAGTTAATTCCTTCTAAACCGGTGGTGTTTTTCAGGCGGAGTTAAAAGCAATAATGGAGGCAGCTCGTGTTCTCATAAGTTGCGCCCGACTAGAACGACGCATAAATATATACTCTGATAGCCAGGCTGCTATTAAATCTCTAAACTTTTACGGTACAACTTCCAAGTAGCCATTGAGTGCAGACCTGCTGCCAGAAATGTGTTCCGTGTGTGTTATATGGGTCACTGGTCATAAGGACATTCGTGGCAATAGCCTGGTTGACGAGCTGGCAAGGGAAGAGGCAGAAATAACCGTTGTTAACTCTGCCCAAGAAGAGGGCATAACTCTAGCATCCTACAAACACAGATTAAGATCTGCACTTATAGAGAAGGTAAATTGCAGGTGGGCCGCAGACTTGACCTGTCCTACCACCAGTCATAGCCGACCAGAAGATGATGGGAACCGCTCTTAAGCTCTCACTAGGCTTGACTGCTCTCTATTAGATTAGTGGTTAGGGAGATAACTGGGCACTGCCTTATGGGAACTCATGAAGAGAGACTAGGTTCCCAACCTTAAATTGTGAACTATTTTTTTATTAATAATTAATTAATCTTAATTCGCTGCACTATATCTATGTCGTTATAAAGCTCGTACAGCTCATTGTTCCATCTTCTACGGTATTCGCCATTGCAAAGGCGTAAATGCCCATAAATCCTTCGAAGAATCTTTCTCTCGAACACTCCTAGTGCCTTCTCATCAGATATCTTCATCGTCCTTGCTTCTGTACCATACATTAGGACAGGCATAATGAGGGACTTATAGATCGTTATTTTTGTCCGTCGAGAGAGGACTTCTCCTCAGTTGCCTACTCAGTCCGAAGTAGCTCTTGTTGGCAAGAGTGATCCTCCTTTGGATTTCGAGGCTGACATTATTATTGATGTTAATGCTGGTTCCTAAGTAAACGAAGTCTTCTACTTTTTCAAAGTTATAACTGTCAACAGTGATGTTCGATCCCAGTCGTAAATGTGCCGACTGTATATTTGATGACAGAAGATACTTCGTTTTGCTCTCGTTCACCTCCAGACCCATTCGCTTTGCTTCTCTATCCAGTTTGTAGAAGGCAGAACTAACTGCGCGGTTGTTAAGGCCGATGATGTCAATGTCATCGGCATACGCCAGCAGCTGCACACTCTTATAAAAGATAGTGCCTGACCGATTTAGTTCTGCGGCTCGAATTATCTTCTCCAGCATAAAGTTAAAAAAGTCACACGACAAAGAGTCACCCTGTCTGACACCTGTTTGGTATCAAACGGCTCGGAGAGGTCCTTCTCAATCCTGACGGAGCTGGTGGTGTTGCTCAACGTCATTTTACATAGCCGTATAAGTTTTGCGGGGATACCAAATTCAGACATTGCGGCATAAAGGCAACTTCTTTTTGTGCTGTCGAAAGCGGCTTTGAAGTCGAAAAAAAGGTGGTGCGGTGCGTGTCGATTCTTCTCTCTTGAATCTTTTTCAAGATCTGGCGCACTGTAAATATCTGGTCGACAGTAGATTTACCCTAAAGTCTCACTGACAAGGTCCAATCAGTTCATTGAAGGTGGGCTTTAGTCTCTCACACAACACGCTCGACAGAACCTTATATGCGATGTTTAGAAGGCTGATACCGTGATAGTTGGCGCGAATTGTACTGTCATCTTTATTGCAGATTGGGCAAAGTACACTTAGATTCCAATCAGTAGGCAAGCATTCGTCCAACCATACTCTGCAGATAAGCTGGTGCATGCGCTATACCAACTCTTCTCCACCGTATTTGAATAACTCAGCTGGCAGCCCATCAGCTCCGGGCGCTTTGTTATTCTTTAGCCGTGCTATTGCTATACGGATTTTTTCGCAGTCGGGTAGCGGAACATGAATTCCGTCGTCATTGATTGGGGTTTCGGGATCATCATCTTCTCCAAGGTGGTCTCTGCCACTACCACTAAGTAGTGTGGAGAAGTGCTCCCTCCATAAACTAAGTATATTCTGAACGTCAGTAACCAGGTCACCGTTGTCGTCCTTACAGGAACCCTATTTACTATCCCCAAAACATATGTATATGAAAAATTTCAAAACGATATTTGAGTTATGGCCAGGTAATGTGGCCATTGGAACCATATTGCATTGGCCGAAAGTTTGGAGTAAAGCTTCCTTGGCGTTTTAAACAAATTGGACGTTAAACCATAATTTCGATTCCACAAAATTCTTCAGTTATAACTAAGCACAGTAAATAATCCAAGTGAAGATACATATGTAATTGAGCAGCAAAATTTTCCTTCACGTCGAAATTATTTGGTGCACAAAATGGTCTGCAGTGTGTTGCAGGATATTAATTTTCAGGGTATTAAGTATGCTGCGTGTGGCTGCAAGTAGGTATCATTGTATAGAGAATTAATCAAATAAGCAGAAACTAAAACTCTTTTCGTTGTTAGTTGCCAAACGTAGCAATTTTTCTGGCAAAAATGTTTTTCTCTTTGCATGAAAACCGTTTTTACATCGTTACAAAACAATACCTTTTTTCGAATAAGATAAACTGCAAATCGTTAAAAAAGCAAGTATAAAACGATTTAATATGGACTTTCGCTTACTAGAATATTGAAAATAGTGCAACGCCTCTTTCTCGTTTTTAAATTTGGTATCTTTTGCAAATACTTAAACATATTTACGTCGAGTTGTTTATGAATTTGGGTAAGATGAGAAGAAGATTTACTGAAAACATAAACATTTTAATTTTTATTTTTTTGTTGCGATTTTATTGATGACATGCAAATAGAGTGAGATTGCAATTTTTTTTTTTAATGCCTCCACCTTCGGGTTTCCGCTATATTTTCTGTAAATGTAAATAATTGGCAAATTGAAGGGATTCCAAGTGAACAAGTGAGAAAGGTTCTAATTGAAAATTGTGATAAATAAAATAAGTTCAAACATTTTTTCAAATTTAGTAAATTAGTTGTTTTCTTCAACTGCTTAAGAGAGAATTTCTGTTTGACAAGTATGTTCTTTTGCAACTGCTATAATTTCAAATAGAAGCTTCGATGCTCATTTACTTAGATTAAATTTATATAAATTTAATAATGAGATGCACAAAAACTTGAAATGATCACAATAAAAAAGGGAGAGATAACAAGCTTGATTTCCTTCTTGATTGCAGCCAAAAATTATTTTAATTGAATTTTATTGAATTGTAAATTTTTTCTTCTGTTTTTGCTTTTGCTGGTTCAGTTTCAGAAACCGAATAAGAACACATATTACAAAAATTTCATTCATAGACTATAGCCGACAGCCCTGGTAGCTTGTGCTTAAATATTGTTTAATAATTTTAATTGTAATAACAATAAAATAATAATAATAATATATTACAAAAAAACATGTTGTTTGTGTTTTCAAAACGTTTTACATTTATTTATTTATGTATTTATTTTCGAAAGAGCTAATATTACAACATAAATTGTTATATAGCAATAGCCATAGCCACAATAGGCCTTTGGCTATCGTTTAACATTGGACATACATACATATGTGTATGAAAAATAAAGGATATAAACTAAATGCAACCAAGATTTATAAAACACCAAAACAAAAAAGGGTGAATAAACATATTCAATTTGTCTTTTTACAATACAATATATGCAAATAGAAAAAGAGAAACAAAAGGTTTTTAAAATTTTTTTAAACAAGAACGTATTTTATGGCATAAGTTGATAACTATGAACAATTTTAAACCAGGGTTCGCAATCATTCACTACGCTGTCGAGAACGAGAACGCCTAAAAATTTTCGTGTCGTTCCAAGTAGGTTGGCGTTCGCCTATGTGTAAGGGAATCAAACAAACCGTTCACGAACGTTCATTTCTGCATCGAACATTCGCGGAAAATATATGTATGGGGTAGGCAAAGCATTTTTTTTTGTTGTAATCAGACACGAAACAACACTCAGACGACATGCCGTCCATTTTACTGTTTTCATGTTCCTTTTAATCTGTTTTAAATCTGTAGGATTTTCGAATAAACCTTAGCAGATTTTTGGGTGTCAAAGAGCTCAGGTGTTCGTCTCTCAACACGTCGCGACCATATGCTCCATACCTAGTTGTTGTAAGGGCGGGACAAGAGCACAGAAAGTGTTCCGCCGTCTCTTCCTCTTCAAAACAGGATGGGCATTTGTAGTTGTCATGTACGCCTATCATTGTCAGGTGTATATGCCACGAGAAGTGACCGGTCGGCAGTCCCACAAGTTGCCTGCAGTCTCGCCTGTTAAGCGAGAGCAAGTGTTTTGATAGTCCTTCTGAGATTGAATGTAACATGAGTTTTGCCCATCTGCAATCTCTCGACCCCTCCTAGTCATTGCTGAGCGAAGTATTCACCCAGTTTCTGATGGTAACATCGATAGCCGAAGGTGGGAGTGCTATAGCTGGTTCCGGGCCGAGGAACACCTGATCCGAGCCAATTCTGGCCAACTGGTCAGGAGTCTCATTACCAAGTACTCCCGAGTGACCAGGCATCTAGACTAAACCAAGCTCATTATGCAGACACGTATACTCCTCCCCCTCCACCAATTTTCCACCACGTAGTCCATGGCCTTGAGAATTGCAAATACCTCGGCCTGGAAGACCGAGGCATATTCCCCAAGAGAAAAGTGAATCTTATCCTCATTATCTTCTATAAAAACTCCAGATCCTGACCCAGAGTCAGTTTTGGAGCCATCAGTAAGAATTCGACAACGTGTAAGAATGAGCTCAGTGTTGGAATTGAACCAGCATTTAGCCTCAGGGAACTCAACGTTATAGAGTCTCATCAGCAAAGGAAACGGTGGCGTACTATCCTGTGGCATTGAAAAAACTCAAGTGTCCATAACTCTGCCGCCAGCAATTTCCGCCACGGCCCACTCCGTTTTATACCAACATCCGTTCCTTTTAAGTCTGCAGGTGGTCTTTAAGGCCTCCCCACGTATGAATATACAAAGTGACGGTAAGTGCAGCAAAATGTCCAGAGCAGCGCCAGGTGTTGTAGAGAATGCCCCTGTACAGCACACGGCGATTGTTCTCTGAAGTTTAGCAAGCAGGTCTCCCACGCTATTAACTGAGAGTCTGCTCCACCATACCACTGAGGCATAGCTGATTATGGGTCTGATTATAGAGGTATATATCCAGAGGATACCCTTCGGTGATAGACCCCACGTTTTGCCGAAGACCCGTTTACACTGCCAGAAGGCTGCCAATGCTTTAGAGGTATTGTGCTCAACGTGATAGGCTACATCGTCCGCATAGGCCTGAGCGTAGATATTCGAGTCATCAAGAGTGACAAGAAGAGAGTCAATTGGCAAGCACCAGAGTAAAAGGGAAAGCACACCGCCCTGAGGACAACCCTTATTTACTCCGCACTTTAGGTACTGATCCCCTTCCGCCTGAATTCTAATAATCCGCTGCGCCAGCATTGAACGAATCCAATGTAACAGCGAAGGATCTACCCGATGCCGTAGAGCAGCAGTGCACATGCCATCGAAGGTGGCATTGTCAAAAGCACCCTCAATGTCAACAAAAATGCCCAAGGCGAACTGTTTCCTATCGACGACCTTGGCAATTCTGGCAACCAGATTTTGCAAAGCCGTCTCACAGGATTTTCCCGCCTGATAGGCATGTTGATGCAAAGACAGAGGATGTGATGAAAGCGCATCCCTACGAATGCGTAGCTCTACTAATCTTTCCAGGCATTTTAGCATGAATGATGTCATGCAAATAGGTCTGTAGCTTCTGGGGCTAGCGTAGTCGTCCTTGCTAACCTTTGGTATAAAGGCGACATTTACCAGCCTCCAAGATTGTGGTATATAAGCAAGTGCGAGCGACGCTGTGGAAATTGAACTTAGTTTAACTTATCAGCTCTTTGCTGACTACTTCGTTTTGGTTGCAACAAATTTAATTAAGCGCAGGGAAACTAAGTTTAAATTTAAACTGAGTTTAACTGAACTTAGTTTAAACTGAGTTTAAACCAGCACTGAAAAACTGGCCCTTAAAGGGTTGACAGACGGGCAATGTTATCTAGATAAGTAGCCTTGATCTGCATTAACTCACGGATTATCCTTTTCCAAATGCACAAAAGCACTAGTATAAAAGCGCGAAAATTATATGCATGTTATCACGGGCGGCGCAGTCCAGTTTTCAACAGACAGAAAATTTTGCGCGTGGCCTGAGTCAGCAGGTTGGACGTAACAGCTAGCGCGGACAAAAGCTAAACGAATAAACAACTCTAAAGTTACATCCAAGGGTTGCGCGTGGCCTGAGTCAGCAAATAGCTGTGTTCGCACGATCAGCTACTGCAAAGCACCGGAACTGCAAGCACTGCGTCGGCAGCGTCGTCGGCGGCGTTCACAACAGCGGATAGCTTGAGGGTAGTCTAAGTAATGCATTTTTTGTATTTAGTTTTAGTTACGTACGGGTACTCATGAGACTACAGCCAAATGCTGTAGAAATAAATAAATGTTAACCGATAAAATAACCTTTTCATTTGGCGGCCAACGTGGGGCTGTGCTTTTAAAGAATTAGTTGTCGCTCACGTTAAATTTAATGTAATAAATAAAATTTTAACGCGATTTTTGTAAAGATATTTTATCGTGTTTCGCTCTTGGTGTCTTGGTCTTCATCCGGCTCGTGCATCATCATCAACCCCTTCGCAGAAACCTGTAGTGGTCAAATATGAAAAAATTCGGATTGTGTCGGGCAGAGCTTTTGAGGAATCGTTAGACGTGGTAAAGTCCTTGCCCAAATTTTCAAGACAACCTGAATGTTATGTGTCCTGGCGGGAGGCGGCATAATGCATATGAAATTTTTAAGTGCTACGATGGTAGCTCACGGCACTACCAAGCCGTTACCATTATAAGGAATAAAATCCGTGGAGCTGCCGATGCGCTGCTATCATCTTTTAGTACGGTCTAAAATTTTGAGGCTATTATAGCCCGCCTTGATTTCACATATGCCGGTAAGCGGCCAATTTACTTAGTGGGACAGGAGCTTTCTACTCTTAGACAGGGCTCTTCTAGCGTACTAGAATTTTATGACGAAGTAGAAAGAAAGTTACCCTTGCTAGCTAACAAAACGAAAATGTCGTATGAAACGAATATAGCAAATGCTATGAATGAAAAATATCGTGAAAATGCGCTTAGAGTATTTATTTCTGGGCTCAGAAAACCACTATGTGATATCCTGTTCGCATCAAAACCCGGTGACCTGCCAACTGCGTTGGCACTAGCTCAAGAGGTCAATGCGAATCACGAACGCTATATTTTCGCCTTCCGCCTGAATCCTAATAATCCGCTGCGCCAGAATTGAACGAATCCAATGTAGCAGCGAAGGATCTACCCGATGCCGTAGAGCAGCAGTGCATATGCCATCGGTGGCATTGTCAAAAGCACCCTCAATGTCTACAAAAATGCCCAAGGCAAACTGTTTGCTATCGACGACCTCGCCAATTCCGGCAACCAGATTTTGCAAAGCCGTCTTACAGGATTTTCCCGCCTGATAGGCATGTTAATGCAAAGACAGAGGATGTGATGAAAGCGCATCCCTACGAATGCGTTGCTCTACTAATCTTTCCAGACATTTTAGCATGAATGATGTCATGCAATGTAGCTTCTGGGGCTAGCGAAGTCGTCCTTTGCCAACCTTTGGTATAAAGGCGACATTTACCAGCCTCCAAGATTGTGGTATATAAGCAAGTGCGAGCGACGCTGTGGAAATAGAACTTAGTTTAACTTATTAGCCCTTTGCTGACTACTTCGTTTTGGTTGCAACAAATTTAATTAAGCGCAGGGAACCTAAGTTCAAATTTAAACTGAGTTTAACTAAACATAGGCGCAGTCAAGTTTTCAACAGACAGAAAATTTTGCGCGGGGCCTGAGTCAGCAGGTTGGACGTAACAGCTAGCGCGGACAAAAGCTAAACGAACAAACAACTCTTAAGTTACATCCAAGGGTTGCGCGTGGCCTGAGTCAGCAAATAGCTGTGTTCGCACGATCAGCTACTGCAAAGCACCGGAACTGCAAGCACTGCGTCGGCAGCGTCGTCGGCGGCGTTCACAACAGCGGATAGCTTGAGGGTAGTATAAGTAATGCATTTTTTGTATTTAGTTTTTGTTACGTACGGGTACTCATGAGACTACAGCCAAATGCTGTAGAAATAAATAAATGTTAACCGATTAAATAACCTTTTTATTTGGCGGCCAACGTGGGGCTGTGCTTTTAAAGAATTAGTTGTCGCTCACGTTAAATTTAATGTAATAAATAAAATTTTAACGCGATTTTTGTAAAGATATTTTATCGTGTTTCGCTCTTGGTGTCTTGGTCTTCATCCGGCTCGTGCATCATCATCAACCCCTTCGACATCGCTGGAGGATTGCATCGTTGGATAACACCGTTGAACATTTTTATCAACCCCACTTGTTCGCAACAAATTCAAATACAAGTGTCGGAACAACCATTGTTAAAACTTAAGTGATTAGAGATGCGATAATATGGAATTAATGTAAGTTGGGTGACTCGATTTTCGGGATTTTTAACTAAAAGTAAATTTCCAACATTGAAAAATTTTAAATCTAAGTGCTAAATGGTTTTTAAACAAATTACTTGGTTGCCCGGTATATGAATCTCACCAACGAACACACGACAGATATCTCTGACTTAATTTCTATTTTTAATAATATCGACCTATCAGAGCGGACAGACATGAACGAGGCACAGCTTTCGCAGGTAGTAAATGGCGGCCGTCTGTGCCGCTTTAGGAATGCAGAGACGGGAGTTTGAGGATAGCCTTAGGGTCATGCAGGAACAAATTGTAAATTTATTGCAGAAACCTGTAGTGGTCAAATATGAAAAAATTCGCATTGTGTCGGGCAGAGCTTGTGAGGAATCGTTAGACGTGGTAAGGTCCTTGCCCAAATTTTCAAGACAACCTGAATGTTATGTGTCCTGGCGGAAGGCGGCATAATGCATATGAAATTTTTTAGTGCTACGATGGTAGCTCACGGCACTACCAAGCCATTATAAGGAATAAAATTCGTGGAGCTGCCGATGTGCTTCTATCATCTTTTAGTACGGTCTAAAATTTTGAGGCTATTATAGCCCGCCTTGAATTCACATATGCCGGTAAGCGGCCAATATACTTAATGGAACAGGAGCTTTCTACTCTTAGACAGGGCTCTTCTAGCGTACTAGAATTTTATGACGAAGTAGAAAGAAAGTTACCCTTGCTAGCTAACAAAACGAAAATGTCGTATGAAACGAATGTAGCAAATGCTATGAATGAAAAATATCGTGAAAATGCGCTTAGAGTATTTATTTCTGGGCTCAGAAAACTACTATGTGATATCCTGTTCGCATCAAAACCCAGTGACCTGCCAACTGCGTTGGCACTAGCTCAAGAGGTCGATGCGAATCACGAACGCTATATTTTCGCCTTCCGCCTGAATCCTAATAATCCGCTGCGCCAGCATTGAACGAATCCAATGTAACAGCGAAGGATCTACCCGATGCCGTAGAGCAGCAGTGCAGATGCCATGGAAGGTGGCATTGTCAAAAGCACCCTCAATGTCTACAAAAATGCCCAAGGCAAACTGTTTGCTATCGACGACCTCGCCAATTCTGGCAACCAGATTTTGCAAAGCCGTCTTACAGGATTTTTCCGCCTGATAGGCATGTTGATGCAAAGACAGAGAGCAGTGCACATGCCATCGAAGGTGGCATTGTCAAAAGCACCCTCAATGTCTACAAAAATGCCCAAGGCAAACTGTTTGCTATCGACGACCTCGCCAATTCTGGCAACCAGATTTTGCAAAGCCGTCTTACAGGATTTTCCCGCCTGATAGGCATGTTAATGCAAAGACAGAGGATGTGATGAAAGCGCATCCCTACGAATGCGTAGCTCTACTAATCTTTCCAGACATTTTAGCATGAATGATGTCATGCAATGTAGCTTCTGGGGCTAGCGAAGTCGTCCTTGCTAACCTTTGGTATAAAGGCGACATTTACCAGCCTCCAAGGTTGTGGTATATAAGCAAGTGCGAGCGACGCTGTGGAAATTGAACTTAGTTTAACTTATCAGCCCTTTGCTGACTACTTAGTTTTGGTTGCAACAAATTTAATTAAGCGCAGGGAAACTAAGTTTAAATTTAAACTGAGTTTAACTAAACATAGGCGCAGTCAAGTTTTCAACAGACAGAAAATTTTGCGCGTGGCCTGAGTCAGCAGGTTGGACGTAACAGCTAGCGCGGACAAAAGCTAAACGAACAAATAACTCTAAAGTTACATCCAAGGGTTGCGCGTGGCCTGAGTCAGCAAATAGATGTGTTCGCA
Source organism: Philophylla caesio (assembly GCA_963971545.1). NCBI lineage: Eukaryota > Metazoa > Arthropoda > Insecta > Diptera > Tephritidae > Philophylla > Philophylla caesio. Next base: position 11,426,358 of record OZ020605.1, read on the forward strand.
CGAACAGCTACTGCAAAGCACCGGAACTGCAAGCACTGCGTCGGCAGCGTCGTCGGCGGCGTTCACAACAGCGGATAGCTTGAGGGTAGTATAAGTAATGCATTTTTTGTATTTAGTTTTAGTTACGTACGGGTACTCATGAGACTACAGCCAAATGCTGTAGAAATAAATAAATGTTAACCGATTAAATAACCTTTTTATTTGGCGGCCAACGTGGGGCTGTGCTTTTAAAGAATTAGTTGTCGCTCACGTTAAATTTAATGTAATAAATAAAATTTTAACGCGATTTTTGTAAAGATATTTTATCGTGTTTCGCTCTTGGTGTCTTGGTCTTCATCCGGCTCGTGCATCATCATCAACCCCTTCGACATCGCTGGAGGATTGCATCGTTGGATAACACCGTTGAACATTTTTATCAACCCCACTTGTTCGCAACAAATTCAAATACAAGTGTCGGAACAACCATTGTTAAAACTTAAGTGATTAGAGATACGATAATATGGAATTAATGTAAGTTGGGTGACTCGATTTTCGGAATTTTTAACTAAAAGTAAATTTCCAACATTGAAAAATTTTAAATCTAAGTGCTAAATGGTTTTTAAACAAATTACTTGGTTGCCCGGTATATGAATCTCACCAACGAACACACGACAGATATCTCTGACTTAATTTCTATTTTTAATAATATCGACCTATCAGAGCGGACAGACATGAACGAGGCACAGCTTTCGCAGGTAGTAAATGGCGGCCGTCTGTGCCGCTTTAGGAATGCAGAGACGGGAGTTTGAGGATAGCCTTAGGGTCATGCAGGAACAAATTGTAAATTTATCGCAGAAACCTGTAGTGGTAAAATATGAAAAAATTCGCATTGTGTCGGGCAGAGCTTGTGAGGAATCGTTAGACGTGGTAAGGTCCTTGCCCAAATTTTCAAGACAACCTGAATGTTATGTGTCCTGGCGGGAGGCGGCATAATGCATATGAAATTTTTATGTGCTACGATGGTAGCTCACGGCACTACCAAGCCATTATAAGGAATAAAATCCGTGGAGCTGCCGATGCGCTTCTATCATCTTTTAGTACGGTCTAAAATTTTGAGGCTATTATAGCCCGCCTTGAATTCACATATGCCGGTAAGAGGCCAATTTACTTAATGGAACAGGAGCTTTCTACTCTTAGACAGGGCTCTTCTAGCGTACTAGAATTTTATGACGAAGTAGAAAGAAAGTTACCCTTGCTAGCTAACAAAACGAAAATGTCGTATGAAACGAATATAGCAAATGCTATGAATGAAAAATATCGTGAAAATGCGCTTAGAGTATTTATTGCTGGGCTCAGAAAACTACTATGTGATATCCTGTTCGCATCGAAACCCAGTGACCTGCCAACTGCGTTGGCACTAGCTCAAGAGGTCGATGCGAATCACGAACGCTATATTTTCGCCTTCCGCCTGAATCCTAATAATCCGCTGCGCCAGCATTGAACGAATCCAATGTAACAGCGAAGGATCTACCCGATGCCGTAGAGCAGCAGTGCAGATGCCATGGAAGGTGGCATTGTCAAAAGCACCCTCAATGTCTACAAAAATGCCCAAGGCAAACTGTTTGCTATCGACGACCTCGCCAATTCTGGCAACCAGATTTTGCAAAGCCGTCTTACAGGATTTTTCCGCCTGATAGGCATGTTGATGCAAAGACAGAGAGCAGTGCACATGCCATCGAAAGTGGCATTGTCAAAAGCACCCTCAATGTCTACAAAAATGCCCAAGGCAAACTGTTTGCTATCGACGACCTCGCCAATTCTGGCAACCAGATTTTGCAAAGCCGTCTTACAGGATTTTCCCGCCTGATAAGCATGTTGATGCAAAGACAGAGGATGTGATGAAAGCGCATCCCTACGAATGCGTAGCTCTACTAATTTTTCCAGACATTTTAGCATGAATGATGTCATGCAAATAGGTCTGTAGCTTCTGGGGCTATCGTAGTCATCCTTGCCAACCTTTGGTATAAAGGCGACATTTACCAGCCTCCAAGATTGTGGTATATAAGCAAGTGCGAGCGACGCTGTGGAAATACAACTTAGTTTAACTTATCAGCCCTTTGCTGACTACTTCGTTTTGGTTGCAACAAATTTAATTAAGCGCAGGGAAACTAAGTTTAAATTTAAACTGAGTTTAACTAAACTTAGGCGCAGTCAAGTTTTCAACAGACAGAAAATGTTGCGCGTGGCCTGAGTTAGCAGGTTGGACGTAACAGCTAGCGCGGACAAAAGCTAAACGAACAAACAACTCTAAAGTTACATCCAAGGGTTGCGCGTGGCCTGAGTCAGCAAATAGCTGTGTTCGCACGATCAGCTACTGCAAAGCACCGAAACTGCAAGCACTGCGTCGGCAGCGTCGTCGGAGGCGTTCACAACAGCGAATAGCTTGAGGGTAGTATAAGTAATGCATTTTTTGTATTTAGTTTTAGTTACGTACGGGTACTCATGAGACTACAGCCAAATGCTGTAGAAATAAATAAATGTTAACCGATAAAATAACCTTTTTATTTGGCGGCCAACGTGGGGATGTGCTTTTAAAGAATTAGTTGTCGCTCACGTTAAATTTAATGTAATAAATAAAATTTTAACGCGATTTTTGTAAAGATATTTTATCGTGTTTCGCTCTTGGTGTCTTGGTCTTCATCCGGCTCGAGCATCATCATCAACCCCTTCGACATCGCTGGAGGATTGCATCGTTAGATAACACCGTTGGACATTTTATCAACCCCACTAGTTCGCAACAAATTCAAATACAAGTGTCGGAACAACCATTGTTAAAACTTAAGTGATTAGAGATACGATAATATTCAATTAATGTAAGTTGAGTGACTCGATTTTCGGAATTTTTAAATAAAAGTAAATTTCCAACATTGAAAAATTTTAAATCTAAGTGCTAAATGGTTTTTAAACAAATTACTTAAGTGCTACGATGGTAGCTCACGGCACTACCAAGCCGTTACCATTATAAGGAATAAAATCCGTGGAGCTGCCGATGCGCTTCTATCATCTTTTAGTACGGTCTAAAATTTTGAGGCTATTATAGCCCGCCTTGATTTCACATATGCCGGTAAGCGGCCAATTTACTTAGTGGAACAGGAGCTTTCTACGCTTAGACAGGGCTCTTCTAGCGTACTAGAATTTTATGACGAAGTAGAAAGAAAGTTACCCTTGCTAGCTAACAAAACGAAAATGTCGTATGAAACGAATATATGTAGCAATTGCTATGAATGAAAAATATCGTGAAAATGCGCTTAGAGTATTTATTTCTGGGCTCAGAAAACCACTATGTAATATCCTGTTCGCATCAAAACCCGGTGACCTGCCAACTGCGTTGGCACCAGCTCAAGAGATCGATGCGAATCATGAACGCTATATTTTCACTTCAAGCTTCGCGAATAGATCAACCGACATTTTGTGAAAAACTGCAATCGGTCAAAGAAATAATCAAAACACATACAATAGGGCGAATGCTGATAGCCAAAGAAACCCTCATTTCCTCAGGCAGCATAGAAGTGATTACCAACGTAGTAGCCAGTTCCGTCAAGGGAACGGAAATGGAAATAATCACAACCCAGAGTTAAATCAGAACCGACAGGGTGGAAATCGGGATCCGCAACCTAGGCAGGAACCGATGGATGTAGACCCATCGTCATCTCGCCTACGACAAAATGCGAATTTCACAGGTAATAGGAATGGGCACGTTTAAAAGCGCCAGGCATCCTCTGACCGACGTACAACACCAAAATTTCAAACCAATTTGAACCAGAAATATGGTAACGGACCTAGCTCAGAATCATATGAAAAATTATCGGAGCCAGTTGTCGAGGATCTGGAGAGAGAAGAGGTGAATTTTTTAGAGGAAGGTCTCTCCTGCCCTGTATCTCAAAAACACTAGGTGGGCAGGATGTAAAACTTCTTGTTGACACAGGTGGCTCCTAAAATTTTATCAAGCATCTAGCGGGTCTTAAGGGGGTCAAGTCTGTTAACAAAGAGTTTACAGTAAAATCTTTACACGGACGCACTGACGTTTCTAAAAAATTTAAGGTACACCTGTTTGCTGTGGTATCAGATTTTTTTATATTACCGGACTTAGAAATGTTTGATGGAATATTAGGTCTTAATTTATTGAATAGGATCCATGCCAATATCAGCCTCAAAAAAGGTGTTATTGAGTATAAATGTGGAAGAAAATATTAAATTTCCTTAAAGGCAAAGATGTTAGCCATCTTCAACTTCAGACCGAGTCAGTCCCGGCAAGCGTTAAGGAAATATTTTTTAATATGATTAAATGGCGTATCTGGAGTCTTTGCATATCCAAATGAGAAGCTGCCCTACAACACAAATGTAGTGGCTACAATCCGTACTAGAGATAGTGCACCAACGTACCCAAAATTCTATCCATACCCTTTAGGTGTTGCGGAGTTTGTGAAATCTGAAATTGCAGAGTTACTGAAAAATGATATAATACGACCTTCGAGGTCGCCATACAACAACCCCATATGGGTTGTCGATAAAGAAGGTTTCGAAGAAAAGAAAAGAAATGGATTTCAGAAAACTTAATGAAAAGACAATTGAGGATTCATATCGTACCCCCAACGTAGGGGTTATTTTATCAAATCTTGGGAAAGCCCAGCTATTTACAACCCTGGACCTTAAGTCCGGGTTCCGCCAAATTGAACTCGCCGAACGAGATCGGAACCGCATTCTCGGTATGTAATAGCAAATATGAGTTCTGCTGTCTTCCCTAAAGAATGCACCTGGCATTTTTCAAAGGGCAATTGATGACGTCCTTAGGGAGCATATTGGCAAATACTGCTTTGTCTATATTGATGACGTCATCATTTTCTCTCAAGATAAAGCAGACCATTTGACACATGTAGAGGCTATCTTAAAAAGTTTGCTTGAAGCTAATATGAGGGTTTCAGTGGAAAAATCGCAGTTTTTTAAGACAGAACTCGAGTATCTTGGATTTCATATATCGAAAGGGGGGATAAAGACCTGCCCGCAGAAAATCGAGGCAATACAAAACTTCCCACAACCAACAACATTAAGGGGCGTTCGGTCCTTTTTAGGAATGGCGGGGTACTATCGATGTTTTGGACTATACTGCCCGTAGCTCACGGCAACAAAATGCTATCCCTACGAGATAACGCTGTAGCAGAATGTGGTAAAGACATCTACTCCGTAGACGTATGCACAGGTACGACTATGAAATTTTGCAGAAAATCAAATATCCCGTCTTGCGCTCAGCAGCTGGTAGCTGGTACTTACTACAGCGAGATGCAGAACAACATTTGGTCAACTAGATTCCGTATAAGAAATTGATGATGGACTTGTTGTCATAAACGATCACACCGCAAATGTAACATCTGACAATGACACTATTTCGCTGAAAAGAGGTACTTACCTGCTGACATTTTCGGGCGAGGCTAGCGTGAATGGAACGATATTCTTCAATCTAAACGCCCTACAAATACGAACGGCGGAAACTCCTTGGGCTACGCGAATAAATATAAATGGGCATGACGATATAATGAGCGTACCTTACTTGCGGCATCGTGAAATAGAAAATCGCCTGTTGATGAACCACCTAAACATTGGTTATAAGACATAATTGACTGCAACATCACTGATTCTAATAACACTGGCAATCGGCGTCGCGTTACTACTCTCTGTAAGTTTTTTTTTTAAATCAGAGCAGACAGGCTGCAATAGTAAGAGTGGTAGAAAACATCGCACAAGGGCCAACAAGAAGGTCCGAGGACGTCCCTAACTTAGGAGGGGAAGAGTTATCACGGGCGGCGCAGTCAAATTTTCAACAGACAGAAAATGTTGCGCGTGGCCTAAGTCAGCAGGTTGGACGTAACAGCTAGCGCGGACAAAAGCTAAACGAACAAACAACTCTAAAGTTACATCCAAATGTTGCGCGTGGCCTGAGTCAGCAAATAGCTGTGTTCGCACGATCAGCTACTGCAAAGCACCGGAACTGCAAGCACTGCTTCGGCAGCGTCGTCGGCGGCGTTCACAACAGCGGATAGCTTAAGGGTAGTATAAGTAATGCATTTAGTTTTAGTTACGTACGGGTACTCATGAGACTACAGCCAAATGCTGTAGAAATAAATAAATGTTAACCGATAAATAAACCTTTTTATTTTGCATAAGTACTGAATATTGTGATTTCAATATGGCAATGCTGCCACTTTTGACTGAGAAATGCTATTGTGAACTAGCAAAATGTATACAGCTGCTGTCAAAAAGAGTTTGTTTTAAAAAAAAAAATTACCTGCAAAAATGGTCAAAGGTTTGTTTTTTAATTAATTTCAAGAAAAACCAAATCCTTTTTTAAACTAAAATGTCTTTTGATCATTTTCAGATGTCTATAACTTAAAAAAGCGTGCGATATGGTGCGAGCGGGATGAGATGGCGATTTTGGAACTATGGGGCTAAAGAGCAGTGGATTTGAGACGCGCTAAACGAAATATGCATATGTATGTTTATATGCAGATATTTCCTTTGAAATGGCAGGAAAGTACAGCGCACAGGACGTCCATGTGAAAATAAGAAACATGACGCAAAAATATCGGTATATTTCTTTATTTAATATTTAATAAAAAAATTTAAACATTTCATTAAAACAATTTCAGAGAAGAAAAGAAAAAGGTGGGTCCATCTGGTGAAAGTCCGTCCATTGGAAGCACTATGCAGCAGTTCACCAAATAAAAGGTGCAACTGCTGTAAATAACGCCGATATTTTCGAGTCGTTTACACTGGTATTATAATTACATACTTGTTATTTTTATTTAATAATTTTGCTTTTTATATTTACATCTACATATTTACATACTTTGTGAACATCATATATCAATATTTTAGGACAGCGGGTCAGCAGCAGGTTCCCAGCCGATGGTAGCATCTTCGCCCAACACACTAACGGCAAACAAAGAACCCACAACGTGAACATCAATTTCCTGCCGTGTCCCCCTCCCAAATCAAACCTCCTTCGCCATCTCCACTGCCAGTGCTTTCTCCCTGGACACATCATCTTCCACATTTGGAATAAAAAGAAAATTTTCAGGAGGTAGTGAAAATAATGAAGAAGGAAACTGAAGTACTGAAAACTACAAGACAGCTTACCAAAGAAGTGGTTACTGCCATAAGAGAGCACAACGACTCCACAAAAGAGTTCATGTCTCTTATGACCACGTTGAGAGAGAAGTTTTGAAATTAGTAAATTAAGCATTTAATATGTAACGTGAAATGATTAGGTTTGCGAAAAATGAAGTAATATTTTTGTTTTGATATTATCAAATTTATGTATATGTATAGCTTTAAGTATTTAAAAATATAATAAGTAAAATCAGTGAATTAAAAATGTTATGAATGAAATGAACTAAAAGATTTCTCATGTGTTTTCTTAACAGGAATGTGATTTATCATGGGAAGGTGGTGGTTTTTGTACTTACGAAAACTCAAAGCTATTGCATTTCTAATAGCCGTTGTATTAACATCATTTTCTCCAATTCTTGAAGCTGGCTGCGTGAATTAATGCCGTCTCTTGATCTTATATCCAAGCAGGAGCAATTTCATCGTTTTCCATTTCTAAAAAGTTGTGCAAGATGCAGCACGTTCTTACTATGATCTTCACATTTTTTTATGCTACTTGTAGGCCTCTGCCAATTTTTCTGAATCGAGCTTTAAGTTGTCCGAATGCCATTTCGACAGGTGGTAGTAAAAAGTTTTTTCAATGACTTGCTGATTAGGTGAATATGGGAACGGTTTCATCATGTACCGCGAAAGACGGAAGGCCGAGCCGCCAATAAGCAACACGGGTACACTTACATCGCTTATGGATTTGCTGTTTAGTTCAAAAATATCAGCGGTTACATGGAATCTTTTTAAGGCGCTACTTTCGGAAATGTAAAAGTCGTTGTTTCGCCCAGTTGAAGTTTTTCACAAATTCTCCGAAATTCAGTTCTACTTACATGAAAGTTTTCTTTGAAACGATTTTCGTCCATTGAAGGCACGTCTCGTTCCCAAAAGCATCCATAGCAACCCTTACGGAATAGCAAACATGTGTATAAGTTAACACCGGCAAACGCGTATCCGGTCAACATTCCACTCCCACCGAAATTGCTGAGGATGCGTCGGCAGGTTTGAGTGCGTAAACAACATAAACCCCACTCCCATCGATTTTGCTGACAGGGTGTCGACCGGGTTGCGCGTGACAACAAACAATCGTCGCTGCTGCAGCAAAGCCAAAAACAGAACAGAGCGCTAGTGCAAGCCGAATTGCATTTTGGGAAGTCACGCGGCGAAACTTGTGCAGCAACTGGTAGTGTTTATTGTAAGAAAGCGTCAGGAATTTAGGCGTAGTCGCCGCAATAAAGTAATTAGCAAATTCGGTTGTTATAACTCGACCGATCCAAACGGCTGCTCTTATAATTAACATAAACCAACAAGTGTTTATAATTGGCGCCCAACGTGGGGCTAAACGAAAAATCCTTGTAAGAGGACACGTGATTTTATGCTAGTAAAAGGACGCGCGAGTTTGGCCGTGGGTTCGAACCCACTTCAACAACATTGTGAACTATTTAAAAATACTACGTATTATAGTAAAGTAAACAACAAAGGTAAACTATGTGAAATAACAGAAGAAAAAATTCATGTGAACTCTAAGAAATAATAAAAGAAACAATTAAGGTGAACTCTAAACTAAGATGAAAATATTCGTGTGAGTAGAGTGATTTTTAGCAGCTAACTATCATTTTACAAAGAAAATTATACTTTTGGTAAATTTTGGGAGGGGAGATTCCCGAATCTATTAAAAAACCTTAACTGATAAAATATTGACGCCCAAACCTTGGAAGCTCTCCTTAATACTGCCATTCGTACCGCAACCGAGCATTCCCGTCGGGAACTTCAGTCTCGAGGTGACGAGCTGACAAATAGATTAGCCAGATTCGAAGCGCCAGCCCGAGGTACCCAATACGAAGCAGTGACCTACCCTTAGACCTTGTGAAGACCTTGCCAGAATTCAAAGGCGACCCGACCCGTTATGTCTTCTGGAGGCAAGCAGCGCATACCGCTAATAGGGTATTTGAGGCGTTTCAAGGTAGCTCAAGGCACTACCAGGCCATCGGCATAACCCGAAATAAAGTAGTGGGAGCTGCCGACAGTGATTTATCCTCCTTCAATACAGTCCTAAATTTCCAAGCAATAATTTCTCGGCTTGATTTCGCCTATGCGGACACAAGACCGATTTACCTAATTGAACAAGGATTATCCACTCTTAGACAAGGAAAATCATCAGTGGTGGAGTTCTATGATGCAGTGGAGCGGAAGTTGACTCTTATCGTCAACAAGACTATCATGACTCACGGTAAGAATACCACACTGATAGAATCCCTTAATAAGAAACATCGGGATGATGCCCTTCGCGTGTTTATTTCGGGACTTAATCGTCCTTTGTGCGAAATTCTCTTCTCCTCTAGACCCACTGATCTTTCTTCAGCACTTGCCCTAGCCCAGGAGCTGGAAGTGAACCAAGCGAGATCAATGTTTGCAAGCTCCTTTAACAGGCAGACATTCCATAACTCAGATCAGTATAATAATTCACCACAATATCGCAGAGTACCTCAAGACCAACGAGAACAAATTAGAACCCAACAAACTCCTCTGCCGATGGACATAGACCCATCATTTTCCCGATTCAGACAAAACAGACCCCAACAACTCCATGGTAATGACGAGAGATACCGTAGCCAAGGGGCTTACCCTAAGGTAACCCGTCCGGATAACGGAAACACGGGCGGTATATTCAATCGCAAACAGCCTGTGTCAACAGTGTAAAACTCATAAATCATTTTAACATTTTCGTCAACCGTATTTTTTGTTTGAGCTTCTTCTTCCTCTTTCAAGTATTTTTCTGTAAGCATTCTAAGAATTTACTTTTTTTTGTTAATGTTTTTTGGTAACGCTAATTCCACTTTTTTTAAGGCGTTGTAAAGGGAATTTTTGCACTTATATGCACCATCCAACGATATTATTGGTTGCTCTTGTTGTTTTTGTTCCTTTATTTTCTTTCTATAAATTTGCATACGGTTTCGGTGGCCAGCCTTTACTTTTTTTTTGATAATGAATCATCATTTTTAAGTTTTTCTTTAAGATTTTTTCTATAAATTTTCATTCTTTTCGCATTTTTTAAACGTTCTATTTGTGTTAAGTTTTCACTGGATTGTATTTTTTTGCGATATTTTCGAATACGCTCTGCACCCGTTTTTATTTTTTCAACTGTTATTATTAAATATTATACTGTAAACAAACAATTTTCTGTGGTACCAATATGCCGATAATCTAAAGTGACACTGAAAGATAATTGCTAATGATTCAAACGAAACCAAAGGCGAGACAACGTGAAATTTACCGTTTAAAAAAATAATCGCCAATCGGTACGATTATAGTAGGCTAAGAATAGTAGGCGAAGAATAGATTTAAGAAGCGAAGTGATAAAAAAACAGAATAAAAATTGCAAAGGTTTCTATTGTAATTTTTGTGAGAACTCAAATCGTTACGCACGCCACATAAATGAATATGCTGTAATTTTTTGGTTTTTAATTGTAGAATGAAAATTTTTTTTTTCTTAAAAGCAGGATAGTTATTTAAATTAAAATTATAGATGATTTGTAAAAAAAAAAATTTTCTACTCACAATATAAAAAAAACCTGATTTTCCGTTAGGTACGCTACAACGCATTTACCTGGCATTTCATACCAAACTTTAATGTTTCCAGAAAAGTAAACGAAATTTTTTTTACAAATTTTAAGGAGAATTGAGTGAATAACAATATAGCTTTCGATTGGACCATCTATGTTAATACTAAAGCAATGATATGAACACGTAAAAAATTTCACTTCTTTTGTATAACATTAAAAGACCTGAGGTAGGGTAGGATTTGGTTATAATTTTTGTATTAATCATCATCGAAATAATTTTTGTTTTATAAATTTATAAAATTAGATATCTATTCTAATGCTCCATTAAAAAAAAAATTAGGTTGGATTAAGTTCAAATATTTTTGGTTGGTAGACAGTTTCTGGGATATGCCCATATGTATGAACTTTTGATAGAATCTGAGAAAACGAAGAATTATTAAATTATCTTAAGTAATATTAATTTTTAATTTACTTTTCTTTACATCCTGTTTTTCTTCAACAGTTGATGGGAACTTTATGTACCTAGTTAAACAAAAATATTTGTCCATAAAATTGGCAATTTCCCTAATGCACCTACTAGCGCTGCTTTGTCATACATTAAGCAAAAAGTCTTGTCCCACCGAACGTTGGTAGCTTCCTAAAAAAGTATCAATTCATTTAATGAAATAGTAAATGAGAGTTCATATGTACATATTTATATGTACCTTGGGCGAAAAATCGCAATGCTACAAGAAACCTTAAAATTTTCGGCAATCCACCACTTGATTTCCTTTGCAGCATAAAGCGACGAATTTCGTTAAAAACATTTCTGCATATTTTTTTTGGAAGTCGAAATATTTCAGTAAACCGTTCCTCTGAAATACAGAAGGGAATAGTGGACTCGCGCAAAAACTTTATTTTACTTCGCAAACGATGCCGTAAATCTCGCTGAGAGTTTAATGAAATACTATATAAATACCTTCGCAGCGCACTCATTTCAATATATTTATTTACACAACACTTTCTTATTAAGACAGCCAATTTTTATTTACAAAATAGAGCGAGATTGCGGCACAGCTTTTAATTTTTCAGAAATTTATCAAATTATCGGCTACCATAAACTTAAACAAAATTTGACGTTTCTCAAACTACACAAGCGACCTGCGGTGGATAAAAGTATAAAAAATTTCCTTGGAGATTTTTGGCCATGAAAAAGCCAGAATCGCATTTAAGAAAAATCGCCAAAATTTCGGATAATTTTTAGAGTTTTAGCGTTAGCGAATGCTGGAATCCGGGTGCAGAACGAAAATCAGTGACGCAATTAGGGGTAGGTAATGGCGCAAAAAATAGTTGCATGCAAAATATTTAATACATTTTTCGGTGATATTTATTATACAAGTATATATGTATTTTGATTCACAAATGCTTATAATTTTTTATATAATTTCTGTTCTGATTAAATTTTTTAACCGGAAAAGAATGCAAATACATTTAAAAGGAAAATGATCCCTGACAAATCACTTTTGATCCCCAGACGGGATATATCGTCAGTATTTACATACATATATACTTTGCACGCTGCGTGCTTCGAAATATATAAAGACAATGGAACAAGAAAATAAAATTTGTGCATGCTTAGCTGTAATACTGGCATTTTCATTAAAAACAAAACAACTAAAGAGAAGAGGCTTTAGTAAAGAATACGGACCGTTCAGCTAGAAAAAAATTAAAAAGTGTGCGTGAACCGCCTTCTCACACTGAATTCGATGGTGTACTTTTTTTTTGGTGCTAACTAATAGGTTCGGTGTTATGGAGGAGTAAAGGGGGAAATTTCAATATTTTGAAAAGCCGCTGTGGACGAGTTGATAGCGGTGCGTGCTATAACTCGATACGCCGGTGAGTTGGAGGTTCGAACAAAATCTTAATCATAGAAAATTTTTTTTCTTATAGCGGTCACCCCTGGGCAGGCAATGGCAAACCTCCGAGGGTATTTCTGCCATGAAAAAGCTTCTCATTAAATACATCTGCCGTTTGGAGTCAGCACAAAACTGTAGGTCCCTCCATATGTGATATAATATAAAGACGCAGACCACAAATGGTAGGAGAAGCTCGGCCAAACACTGAGCTATATAGTGTAAGCGCCAAAATTATATTATTATATTATAATATTTCAAAAATATAAAAGATAACGAAATGACCTTTTATTTGATATATATATGTTTATATAAATTATATATATAAAAATACCTTTAATTTGATGTATAATTTTATATATTAAAACTTAAAGTTTGTAAGAAAGGTGTTCTGCGCGGAAATACTGTTGATGGCGGAGCTGGAGTGTATCCGGCCAGGGTTATTTTTTAAAGCGCGCCAGAAGGCCGCTCACGCGGAAAGGTGTTCTGCGCGGAAATACTGTTGATGGCGTAGCCGAAGTATGTCCGGCCAGAGTTATTTTTTTAAAGCGCGGCCGAAGGCCGCTCACCTGGATAGGTGTTCTGCGCGGAAATACTGTTGTATACTTATTTACTTATTTTATTTATTTTATTTAATTAATCACACACAACAACCAGTAGTTATATTTACAGTGTATGATATCTTACAATCTAAAATATAAACTTATAGCTAGTACATATTACATATTAGAGCATACAAAGAGAATAAATATTAAAAAATGAGAAGAGACGAAAGATGGCGAGGAAAAAGACAGGAAGAGAGGTAGAGACCTATAATATTCATTTGGCAAAATGACGCATTACTTCGTTTTTAGAATGGTTAGTATTTTTCAAAAATCTTATCGCCGCGGGCAGGGTATTCCAAAGACGGATTTAAAAATTAAATAAAACAGCTGTTAATATTTTTTTAAATTTATTTCGATTTCATAGTTTTGTTCATCATCACCTTCTTGGTCTTCTTCAGGCTTGAGTAATTTAAAATAGTAGTAAAATGATCTAAATTATTACTACTACAAAACCTAATAAACATAAATTTAGCTAAGTAGCCACTAAAATGTTTTTGGCTTCTCTGGTAATGAGGCATAGAATGCTTAACATGCCGCCACAAACCTTCTATCGTGTTTGTGTGTTGATTTGTTTCCGGGTCTTTAAAATGAATAGAATTATTAACTTTAAAGTGAATGTATCCTTCATCTTTCAGACAATCATAAGCCTGAAAAAGTTTTATAAAAAAGTTATTTACATTTTTAATATTTATTTTAATGTTTTTTTTTTACCTTCCAAAAGTCGGATACTATAATTGTACCAGGAAGGATCCAATCTTTAATTATTTCCTGTAAAGTGGTTTTATCCCTACTCTCCACTGGAACCAGAAAGCATTTATTTGTCTCTCTTTCATCTCCTCCAAAAACCCAATGGCCCTCGACGGCGTACCCTCTATGGTATTTTCTTTTCCCTAACTTGCTTTCATCAATTTCAATGATGATGACAGCGCCTCCAATTTGCGTTTTATTTAAAATAAATTTATTGTATACAACCTCACGGCAGAAGCTGCACCAGTCAACGGCTGCCGGTCGGCTTAATTCCGCTTCTTTCATTATGGCGTCTTGTGTGTAGTTTAATACCCACATGTAAGCAACCAGAATTAGTTGCCTAACGGAAAGCTTTGATTTGGATAAAAAACTGCCTTTTCGCAAGGAAATTGTTGTGTTGCAATTTTGTTTTTTTTTTGTCACATATTTTTTTCCGGCATCTATAAGTGATAATAATTGTTTAATTTAAATTTAATTTTCATGTAACGTGTTTTATATACATATTACCTCCACATATATCCGTCTATGCTTTCAGGTGATTTATTTACTAGTTGTAATATATGTCCATTTGGACATAAGTATTCACCTTCTTTCGGAATCAGTTTCCAATGCACTAATTCATTCAAAATTATTTCATTTAATTTAATATCATCACTGAAATTAAATAATTTAATTTAAATTGTACGCGGACATTGTAAGTAGTTTATTTCACTTTTCAAAATTACAATAAAAGTAAACCATCTTCGTCCTGTTATTATTAACAGTTATATACGGAGAATTTAAGAATATGTATCTGGTTGCCAACTTTAAAATATCATGTAATTTTTTATAGTATTATATATCAAATTAAAGGTATTTTTATTGGCTTTTAGACATATTTATTTTTACACATTGTTAATACCTTTGCTTCAGAATTTGGCTTTGACAGATAAATTAAAGAACTGATGTTATATGAGCCCTGCTTAATACAAGGCGAGAAAAGTGAAGCAAAGCAATGTGACGCAAAATCATGGGCAACTCCTATATTTTTACGCTTTGACAATCAGCTGTTTACATCCAAAAATAATAGAATAGAAGATTGCGACAATCAAACTCAGCACCCGGATTCCAGCAATCGCTATCGCTAAAACTCCATCGCCAAAAAATGCTAAATGAATTTTAGCAACTTTTAGCGATTTTCGCGATATTATCATAAAAAAGCTACTCTGAAAATCTCCAAAAAATCTCCATTTTTAGTTAATTTTTGGCCGATTTTAGCGATGAAGAAAATTAACCCGGATAAAGTGAGTGAACAGTTTTTGACAGCTCAAAAAGCTAACATTGCGATTCCAGTGTATTTTTCATCGCTAAAAATCTCTATCTTTCGTTTAAGAGGCTGATAATTTGGCGACGAAGAAAAGTTGGTGCTAAAATAAAATTAACAAAATATAGGTGATATTTACAATGCAGTTTGTTCAAAGTAATGGAAAACGGCAAAAGTAAACGAGTGACAAAGGAGCAGAAATATATGCTCGTTCAATATTTAGAGGAAAACAGGGAATTTGCTTACGACATTTATGGAAAACATACCATCGTAAATGATATCGTTAAAGTTTTTTTTTTAAATTCACAAATGACACTGGTTGTAAAAGTTTGCTGGAGCAGTGGAACCACCATACCCAGAAATTAAATGCGTGCGGAGGAGCTGTTAAAGATGGTGAAGGATGGAAAAGAGCGGGTATTAATATGAGGTAAATAATTTTGAGAATCTAGAAAGCATTATGATTCTTAATATTGTTTCCAAATAATATTAGGAGCAAGGCCAAACAAAAATCGCAGGACTTACGAAATGCAATGGAGCGAAGCGGTGTCAACTCATCTATTAGCGATAAGCATTTAAACAGCCTAGATGAGCGTATCATTGGCGTGATGACCACAGTGGCAGTTGTCGGTCAAATGGAAGTGAGTGAGCTACTGGTGAGTTGAGAGCGTTTATAAAAGGCTATATTTATTTATTTATTTAAGTTATTAATCTACAGTACAAAGTACCTTACAGACTAAGAAAAATAAATTTGGCTAATATAATACTAGCAATTAATATTAATACCATGCTAAGCTATTGAACCTAGAGTTTTCACAAAATTATTTATAGATAAAGCGAAATCAAGTACGCTCGAATTAGATAATTCATTAAATTCCCGAAGTGCACGAGCTATTGGGGCGGTACTTGCAAAGTTAGTCTTAAAGTTCTCTACGTAAAAAGGGAAAAAATTGCGAAGATTTCTTTGTGGAACATTAAAGCTAATCCGCTCAAGTAAAACAGGGCAATCAGTGATGCCATTAATAATATTGAAAGTGCCTTTTCGCAAGGAAATTGTTGTGCTGCAATTTTGTTTTTTTTTGTCACATATTTTTTTCCGGCATCTATAAGTGATAATAATTGTTTAATTTAAATTTAATTTTCATGTAACGTGTTTTATATACATATTACCTCCACATATATCCATCCGTCTATGCTTTCAGGTGATTTATTTACTAGTTGTAATATATGTCCATTTGGACATAAGTATTCACCTTCTTTCGGAATCAGTTTCCAATGCACTAATTCATTCAAAATTATTTCATTTAATTTATTATCATCACTGAAATTAAATAATTTAATTTAAATTGTACGCGGACATTGTAAGTAGTTTATTTCACTTTTCAAAATTACAATAAAAGTAAACCATCTTCGTCCTGTTATTATTAACAGTTATATACGGAGAATTTAAGAATATGTATCTGGTTGCCAACTTTAAAATATCATGTAATTTTTTATAGTATTATATATCAAATTAAAGGTATTTTTATTGGCTTTTAGACATATTTATTTTTACACATTGTTAATACCTTTGCTGCAGAATTTGGCTTTGACAGATAAATTAAAGAACTGATGTTATATGCGCCCTGCTTAATACAAGGCGAGAAAAGTGAAGCAAAGCAAAGTGACGCAAAATCATGGGCAACTCCTATATTTTTACGCTTTGACAATCAGCTGTATACATCCAAAAATAATAGAATAGAAGATTGCGACAATCAAACTCAGCACCCGGATTCCAGCAATCGCTATCGCTAAACCTCCATCGCCAAAAAATGCTAAATGAATTTTAGCAACTTTTAGCGATTTTCGCGATATTATCATAAAAAAGCGACTCTGAAAATCTCCAAAATCTCCATTTTTAGTTAATTTTTGGCCGATTTTAGCGATGAAGAAAATTAACCCGGATAAAGTGAGTGAACAGTTTTTGACAGCTCAAAAAGCTAACATTGCGATTCCAGTGTATTTTTCATCGCTAAAAATCTCTATCTTTCGTTTAAAAGGCTGATAATTTGGCGACGAAGAAAAGTTGGTGCTAAAATAAAATTAACAAAATAAAGGTGATATTTACAATGCAGTTTGTTCAAAATACTCAATTAAATTTAAAAAAAAAGTGTAATTAATGGAAAACGGCAAAAGTAAACGAGTGACAAAGGAGCAGAAATATATGCTCGTTCAATATTTAGAGGAAAACAGGGAATTTGCTTACGACATTTATGGAAAACATACCATCGTAAATGATATCGTTAAAGTTTTTTTTTAAAATTCACAAATGACACTGGTTGTAAAAGTTTGCTGGAGCCACCATACCCAGAAATTAAATGCGTGCGGAGGAGCTGTTAAAGATGGTGAAGGATGGAAAAGAGCGGGGATTAATATGAGGTAAATAATTTTGAGAATCTAGAAAGCATTATGATTCTTAATATTGTTTCCAAATAATATTAGGAGCAAGGCCAAACAAAAATCGCAGGACTTACGAAATGCAATGGAGCGAAGCGGTGTCAACTCATCTATTAGCGATAAGCATTTAAACAGCCTAGATGAGCGTATCATTGGCGTGATGACCACAGTGGCAGTTGTCGGTCAAATGGAAGTGAGTGAGCTACTGGTGAGTTGAGAGCGTTTATAACAGGCTATATTTATTTATTTATTTAAGTTATTAATCTACAGTACAAAGTACCTTACAGACTAAGAAAAATAAATTTGGCTAATATAATACTAGCAATTAATATTAATACCATGCTAAGCTATTGAACCTAGAGTTTTCACAAAATTATTTATAGATAAAGCGAAATCAAGTACGCTCGAATTAGATAATGCATTAAATTCCCGAAGTGCACGAGCTATTGGGGCGTTACTTGAAAAGTTAGTCTTAAAGTTCTCTACGTAAAAAGGGAAAAAATTGCGAAGACTTCTTTGTGGAACATTAAAGCTAATCCGCTCAAGTAAAACAGGGCAATCAGTGATGCCATTAATAATATTGAAAGTGAACGAAAGTGAAAGGACAGTCCTTCTCTTTTCTAGAGGCTCCAGGCTAATTAGCATAAGCCGCGAAGCACAGGAAGGAACAGGAGCCTCAAATCGTAGGGAACGTTAAGCTTGCTTAAGAAAGATTTTTTGAACACGCTCAATTCTGCTTATCGAAAATTGGTCATAAGGTCTCCAAATTATAACGGCATACTCTAAGTGTGACCGGACAAGAGCTGTAAATAATAGTTTGAAGGTATATGGATCGGAAAATTCAGATGTATTGCGACGAATGAAACCCAGAACTGAGTAAGCTTTTGTAAGAATAAAAGTAATATGATTATGGAAAGAAAGTTTTGAGTCGAATATAACTCCGAGATCCTTAAACTCCGTAACATTTTGTAGTACATAACTTGCGATGGTGTATGATGTGCTAGAAACGTTATATCGCCTCGAGAATGATAAATGAAAACATTTTTTAATATTCACGGAGAGACGCGACTTAACGCACCAACGATGAAGATTGTTCAGATCTCCTTGAAGCCTCTGAGCATCCACTGAGTTCTGCACAGTTGCAAAATATTTTTAAATCATCAGCATAGAGCAGAAACTTTGAAGAAGAAAAGCAACTGCTGATGTCGTTGATAAAAAGAACAAATAGTAGTGGCCCCAAGATGCTCCCTTGGGGAACACCTGAAGCGGCAACAAAGTGGTTCGACAAAACACCTTCGATTGACACCACGCAACATCTATCCGACAGATAAGATTTAAGCCATTGCAGAAAGATGGAGTGAAAGCCCAAGCAAGCTAACTTATTTGTAAGAACGCTATGCGATACACTATCAAACGCCTTAGAGAAGTCTGCATATATACAATCGACTTGTAGTCCTTTCAAAAACGATGACATACAGTATTCACTAAAAACAGCAAGATTAGTGGCTGTGGAGCGACCAGTGACCAGTGACCAGTTGTGGTATAATTAAAGATTTCACCGCGAAATAAATCTTGTCCTTGACAATGCATTCGAAAAGCTTTGAGATCCTAGACAGCTTGGCAATTGGCCTATAGTGCCGAACATCATTTTTCTTTCCACTTTTAAAAAAAGGCGTAATCGCTGTATATTTCCATTCATTCAGAAAAATACCTGAAGACAGAGATTTATTAAAAATAATCTGAAGAGGAATTGCTAATGCCGGACAGTTCTTCAGCAAGCTAGCTGATAGCCCGTCAGAGTCTGTTTGAGTCGAAGGCTTCAGGGAAACCAACCCCATGGTAATGGCCGGAGACTCCTCCTCCTAAAGAATTCAGCAAATAGATTAGCTGCTTCGGCAGGTGTACTAGCAACTTTTTTATCCAGACACACCGCGGCAGGTACACTAGAGCACGACTTTTTTGACTTTACGAACCTCCAAAACGACTTCGGATTAGCTTTGATGTTCCGCTCAGTGCGATTGATATAAATTTTGTAGAGCCGGTTATCCAAAGACTTAAATTCCTTCTGAAAATGTTGGAATTTTACGAAGAGTGCGTGGTTATTAGTTGCTTTAGATTTCTTAAGGTACTTGTTTTTGAGATTCTTTAGTTTTTTTAATTGCTTATTATGCCAAGGAGAGTGATAACATCGCTTCTTTTTTAAAGGAATATAATTAGTGCAAAATTCATGCATCAGTGTCTTAAACGAAGAAAAACAACTGTGAGTATCCAAGTCAGATTATAATTCATCCCAATTAAATTCTAAGAGAGAATCGTTTAAACATGGAAAATCACAGGATGCATAATCAAAAGCAGTTACGTCACCAATCGACAGTGGTAAAAACTCAAAAAACAATAACTTAATATCTAAGGGCACATGATGTATACCAGCATCTGATAATGGAGAAATACATTTTGAAATGCTGTAGTTAATATTATCAGTTACGAAGATAAGATCTAATAATCTGTTTAACTGATTAAAAATACCATTAACTTGCTTAAGGTTTATGCTAAGAAAACTATCAATAATGAAAAAGCTTCTCATTAAATGCATCTGCCGTTTGGAGTCGGCACAAAACTGTAGGTCCCTCCATATGTGATATAATATAAAGACGCACACCACAAATGGTAGGAGAAGCTCGGCCAAACACTGAGCTATATAGTGTAAGCGCCAAAATTATATTATTATATTATAATATTTCAAAAATATAAAAGATAACTAAATGACCTTTTATTTGATATATGTATATATGTTTATATAAATTATATATATAAAAATATCTTTAATTTGATGTATAATTTTATATATTAAAACTTAAAGTTTGTAAGAAAGGTGTTCTGCGCGGAAATACTGTTGATGGCGTAGCCGGAGTGTGTCCGGCCAGGGTTATTTTTTAAAGCGCGCCAGAAGGCCGCTCACGCGGAAAGGTGTTCTGCGCGTATGGCGTAGCCGAAGTATGTCCGGCCAGAGTTATTTTTTTAAAGCGCGGCCGAAGGCCGCTCACCTGGATAGGTGTTCTGCGCGGAAATACTGTTGTATACTTATTTACTTATTTTATTTATTTTATTTAATTAATCACACACAACAACCAGTAGTTATATTTACAGTGTATGATATCTTACAATCTAAAATATAAACTTATAGCTAGTACATATTACATATTAGAGCATACAAAGAGAATAAATATTAAAAAATGAGAAGAGACGAAAGATGGCGAGGAAAAAGACAGGAAG
Organism: Philophylla caesio; assembly: GCA_963971545.1. NCBI lineage: Eukaryota > Metazoa > Arthropoda > Insecta > Diptera > Tephritidae > Philophylla > Philophylla caesio. The sequence goes on from OZ020605.1 coordinate 11,447,359, forward strand.
AGAAGTAGAGACCTATAATATTCATTTGGCCCCAAGATGCTCCCTTGGGGAACACCTGAAGCGGCAACAAAGTGGTTCGACAAAACACCTTCGATTGACACCACGCAACATCTATCCGACAGATAAGATTTAAGCCATTGCAGAAAGATGGAGTGAAAGCCCAAGCAAGCTAACTTATTTGTAAGAACGCTATGCGATACACTATCAAACGCCTTAGAGAAGTCTGCATATATACAATCGACTTGTAGTCCTTTCAAAAACGATGACATACAGTATTCACTAAAAACAGCAAGATTAGTGGCTGTGGAGCGACCAGTGACCAGTGACCAGTTGTGGTATAATTAAAGATTTCACCGCGAAATAAATCTTGTCCTTGACAATGCATTCGAAAAGCTTTGAGATCCTAGACAGCTTGGCGATTGGCCTATAGTGCCGAACATCATTTTTCTTTCCACTTTTAAAAAAAGGCTTAATCGCTGTATATTTCCATTCATTCAGAAAAATACCTGAAGACAGAGATTTATTAAAAATAATCTGAAGAGGAATTGCTAATGCCGGACAGTTTTGCAGCAAGCTAGCTGATAGCCCGTCAGAGTCTGTTTGAGTCGAAGGCTTCAGGGAAACCAACCCCATGGTAATGTCCGGAGACTCCTCCTCCTAAAGAATTCAGCAAATAGATTAGCTGCTTCGGCAGGTGTACTAGCAACTTTTTTATCCAGACACACCGCGGTAGGTACACTAGAGCACGACTTTTTTGACTTTACGAACCTCCAAAACGACTTCGGATTAGCTTTGATGTTCCGCTCAGTGCGATTGATATAAATTTTGTAGAGCCGGTTATCCAAAGACTTAAAATCCTTCTGAAAATGTTGGAATTTTACGAAGAGTGCGTGGTTATTAGTTGCTTTAAATTTCTTAAGGTACTTGTTTTTGAGATTCTTTAGTTTTTTTAATTGCTTATTATGCCAAGGAGAGTGATAACATCGCTTCTTTTTTAAAGGAATATAATTAGTGCAAAATTCATGCATCAGTGTCTTTAGCGAAGAAAAACAACTGTGAGTATCCAAGTCAGATAATAATTCATCCCAATTAAATTCTAAGAGAGAATCGTTTAAACATGGAAAATCACAGGATGCATAATCAAAAGCAGTTACGTCACCAATCGACAGTGGTAAAAACTCAAAAAACAATAACTTAATATCTAAGGGCACATGATGTATACCAGCATCTGATAATGGAGAAATACATTTTGAAATGCTGTAGTTAATATTATCAGTTACGAAGATAACATCTAATAATCGGTTTAACTGATTAAAAATACCATTAACTTGCTTAAGGTTTATGCTAAGAAAACTATCAATAATGAAAAAGCTTCTCATTAAATACATCTGCCGTTTGGAGTCGGCACAAAACTGTAGGTCCCTCCATATGTGATATAATATAAAGACGCACACCACAAATGGTAGGAGAAGCTCGGCCAAACACTGAGCTATATAGTGTAAGCGCCAAAATTATATTATTATATTATAATATTTCAAAAATATAAAAGATAACTAAATGACCTTTTATTTGATATATATATGTTTATATAAATTATATATATAAAAATACCTTTAATTTGATGTATAATTTTATATATTAAAACTTAAAGTTTGTAAGAAAGGTGTTCTGCGCGGAAATACTGTTGATGGCGTAGCCGGAGTGTGTCCGGCCAGGGTTATTTTTTAAAGCGCGCCAGAAGGCCGCTCACGCGGAAAGGTATTCTGCGCGGAAATACTGTTGATGGCGTAGCCGAAGTATGTCCGGCCAGAGTTATTTTTTTAAAGCGCGGCCGAAGGCCGCTCACCTGGATAGGTGTTCTGCGCTGAAATACTGTTGTATACTTATTTACTTATTTTATTTATTTTATTTAATTAATCACACACAACAACCAGTAGTTATATTTACAGTGTATGATATCTTACAATCTAAAATATAAACTTATAGCTAGTACATATTACATATTAGAGCATACAAAGAGAATAAATATTAAAAAATGAGAAGAGACGAAAGATGGCGAGGAAAAAGACAGGAAGAGAGGTAGAGACCTATAATATTCATTTGGCCCCAAGATGCTCCCTTGGGGAACACCTGAAGCGGCAACAAAGTGGTTCGACAAAACACCTTCGATTGACACCACGCAACATCTATCCGACAGATAAGATTTAAGCCATTGCAGAAAGATGGAGTGAAAGCCCAAGCAAGCTAACTTATTTGTAAGAACGCTATGCGATACACTATCAAACGCCTTAGAGAAGTCTGCATATATACAATCGACTTGTAGTCCTTTCAAAAACGATGACATACAGTATTCACTAAAAACAGCAAGATTAGTGGCTGTGGAGCGACCAGTGACCAGTGACCAGTTGTGGTATAATTAAAGATTTCACCGCGAAATAAATCTTGTCCTTGACAATGCATTCGAAAAGCTTCGAGATCCTAGACAGCTTGGCAATTGGCCTATAGTGCCGAACATCATTTTTCTTTCCACTTTTAAAAAAAGGCGTAATCGCTGTATATTTCCATTCATTCAGAAAAATACCTGAAGACAGAGATTTATTAAAAATAATCTGAAGAGGAATTGCTAATGCCGGACAGTTCTTCAGCAAGCTAGCTGATAGCCCGTCAGAGTCTGTTTGAGTCGAAGGCTTCAGGGAAACCAACCCCATGGTAATGTCTGGAGACTCCTCCTCCTAAAGAATTCAGCAAATAGATTAGCTGCTTCGGCAGGTGTACTAGCAACTTTTTTATCCAGACACACCGCGGTAGGTACACTAGAGCACGACTTTTTTGACTTTACGAACCTCCAAAACGACTTCGGATTAGCTTTGATGTTCCGCTCAGTGCGATTGATATAAATTTTGTAGAGCCGGTTATCCAAAGACTTAAATTCCTTCTGAAAATGTTGGAATTTTACGAAGAGTGCGTGGTTATTAGTTGCTTTAAATTTCTTAAGGTACTTGTTTTTGAGATTCTTTAGTTTTTTTAATTGCTTATTATGCCAAGGAGAGTGATAACATCGCTTCTTTTTTAAAGGAATATAATTAGTGCAAAATTCATGCATCAGTGTCTTAAACGAAGAAAAACAACTGTGAGTATCCAAGTCAGATAATAATTCATCCCAATTAAATTCTAAGAGAGAATCGTTTAAACATGGAAAATCACAGGATGCATAATCAAAAGCAGTTACGTCACCAATCGACAGTGGTAAAAACTCAAAAAACAATAACTTAATATCTAAGGGCACATGATGTATACCAGCATCTGATAATGGAGAAATACATTTTGAAATGCTGTAGTTAATATTATCAGTTACGAAGATAAGATCTAATAATCTGTTTAACTGATTAAAAATACCATTAACTTGTTTATGGTTTATGCTAAGAAAACTATCAATAATGAAAAAGCTTCTCATTAAATACATCTGCCGTTTGGAGTCGGCACAAAACTGTAGGTCCCTCCATATGTGATATAATATAAAGACGCACACCACAAATGGTAGGAGAAGCTCGGCCAAACACTGAGCTATATAGTGTAAGCGCCAAAATTATATTATTATATTATAATATTTCAAAAATATAAAAGATAACTAAATGACCTTTTATTTGATATATATATCTTGATAAATATCTTTAATTTGATGTATAATTTTATATATTAAAACTTAAAGTTTGTAAGAAAGGTGTTCTGCGCGGAAATACTGTTGATGGCGTAGCCGGAGTGTGTCCGGCCAGGGTTAGTTTTTAAAGCGCGCCAGAAGGCCGCTCACGCGGAAAGGTGTTCTGCGCGGAAATACTGTTGATGGCGTAGCCGAAGTATGTCCGGCCAGAGTTATTTTTTTAAAGCGCGGCCGAAGGCCGCTCACCTGGATAGGTGTTCTGCGCGGAAATACTGTTGTATACTTATTTACTTATTTTATTTATTTTATTTAATTAATCACACACAACAACCAGTAGTTATATTTACAGTGTATGATATCTTACAATCTAAAATATAAACTTATAGCTAGTACATATTACATATTAGAGCATACAAAGAGAATAAATATTAAAAAATGAGAAGAGACGAAAGATGGCGAGGAAAAAGACAGGAAGAGAGGTAGAGACCTATAATATTCATTTGGCAAAATGACGCATTACTTCGTTTTTAAAATGGTTAGTTATTTTCAAAAATCTTATCGCCGCGGGCAGGGTATTCCAAAGACGGATTTAAAAATTAAATAAAACAGCTATTAATATTTTTTTAAATTTATTTCGATTTCATAGTTTTGTTCATCATCACCTTCTTGGTCTTCTTCAGGTTTGAGAGGATTATAAAGATCCCCAGCGTAATTTAAAATAGTAGTAAAATTATCTAAATTATTACTACTACAAAACCTAATAAACATAAATTTAGCTAAGTAGCCACTAAAATGTTTTTGGCTTCTATGGTAATGAGGCATAGAATGCTTAACATGCCGCCACAAACCTTCTATCGTGTTTGTGTGTTGATTTGTTTCCGGGTCTTTAAAATGAATAGAATTATTCACTTTAAAGTGAATGTATCCTTCATCTTTCAGACAATCATAAGCCTGAAAAAGTTTTATAAAAAAGTTATTTACATTTTTAATATTTATTTTAATGTTTTTTTTTTACCTTCCAAAAGTCGGATACTATAATTGTACCAGGAAGGATCCAATCTTTAATTATTTCCAGTAAAGTGGTTTTATCCCTACTCTCCACTGGAACCAGAAAGCATTTATTTGTCTCTCTTTCATCTCCTCCAAAAACCCAATGGCCCTCGACGGCGTACCCTCTATGGTATTTTCTTTTCCCTAACTTGCTTTCATCAATTTCAATGATGATGACAGCGCCTCCAATTTGCGTTTTATTTAAAATAAATTTATTGTATACAACCTCACGGCAGAAGCTGCACCAGTCAACGGCTGCCGGTCGGCTTAATTCCGCTTCTTTCATTATGGCGTCTTGTGTGTAGTTTAATACCCACATGTAAGCAAACAGAATTAGTTGCCTAACCGAAAGCTTTGATTTGGATAAAAAACTGCCTTTTCGCAAGGAAATTGTTGTGTTGCAATTTTGTTTTTTTTTTTATATATTTTTTTCCGGCATCTATAAGTGATAATAATTGTTTAATTTAAATTTAATTTTCATGTAACGTGTTTTATATACATATTACCTCCACATATATCCGTCTATGCTTTCAGGTGATTTATTTACTAGTTGTAATATATGTCCATTTGGACATAAGTATTCACCTTAATTCGGAATCAGTTTCCAATGCACTAATTCATTCAAAATTATTTCATTTAATTTAATATCATCACTGAAATTAAATAATTTAATTTAAATTGTACGCGGACATTGTAAGTAGTTTATTTCACTTTTCAAAATTACAATAAAAGTAAACCATCTTCGTCCTGTTATTATTAACAGTTATATACGGAGAATTTAAGAATATGTATCTGGTTGCCAACTTTAAAATATCATGTAATTTTTTATAGTATTATATATCAAATTAAAGGTATTTTTATTGGCTTTTAGACATATTTATTTTTACACATTGTTAATACCTTTGCTTCAGAATTTGGCTTTGACAGATAAATTAAAGAACTGATGTTATATGAGCCCTGCTTAATACAAGGCGAGAAAAGTGAAGCAAAGCAAAGTGACGCAAAATCATGGGCAACTTCTATATTTTTACGCTTTGACAATCAGCTGTTTACATCCAAAAATAATAGAATAGAAGATTGCGACAATCAAACTCAGCACCCGGATTCCAGCAATCGCTATCGCTAAAACTCCATCGCCAAAAAGTGCTAAATGAATTTTAGCAACTTTTAGCGATTTTCGCGATATTATCATAAAAAAGCGACTCTGAATATCTCCAAAAATCTCCATTTTTAGTTAATTTTTGGCCGATTTTAGCGATGAAGAAAATTAACCCGGATAAAGTGAGTGAACAGTTTTTGACAGCTCAAAAAGCTGACATTGCGATTCCAGTGTATTTTTCATCGCTAAAAATCTCTATCTTTCGTTTAAAAGGCTGATAATTTGGCGACGAAGAAAAGTTGGTGCTAAAATAAAATTAACAAAATATAGGTGATATTTACAATGCAGCTTGTTCAAAATACTCAATTAAATTTAAAAAAAATTGTAATTAATGGAAAACGGCAAAAGTAAACGAGTGACAAAGGAGCAGAAATATATGCTCGTTCAATATTTAGAGGAAAACAGGGAATTTGCTTACGACATTTATGGAAAACATACCATCGTAAATGATATCGTTAAAGTTTTTTTTTTTAATTCACAAATGACACTGGTTGTAAAAGTTTGCTGGAGCAGTGGAACCACCATACCCAGAAATTAAATGCGTGCGGAGGAGCTGTTAAAGATGGTGAAGGATGGAAAAGAGCGGGGATTAATATGAGGTAAATAATTTTGAGAATCTAAAAAGCATTATGATTCTTAATATTGTTTCCAAATAATATTAGGAGCAAGGCCAAACAAAAATCGCAGGACTTACGAAATGCAATGGAGCGAAGCGGTGTCAACTCATCTATTAGCGATAAGCATTTAAACAGCCTAGATGAGCGTATCATTGGCGTGATGACCACAGTGGCAGTTGTCGGTCAAATGGAAGTGAGTGAGCTACTGGTGAGTTGAGAGCGTTTATAAAAGGCTATATTTATTTATTTATTTAAGTTATTAATCTACAGTACAAAGTACCTTACAGACTAAGAAAAATAAATTTGGCTAATATAATACTAGCAATTAATATTAATACCATGCTAAGCTATTGAACCTAGAGTTTTCACAAAATTATTTATAGATAAAGCGAAATCAAGTACGCTCGAATTAGATAATTCATTAAATTCCCGAAGTGCACGAGCTATTGGGGCGTTACTTGCAAAGTTAGTCTTAAAGTTCTCTACGTAAAAAGGGAAAAAATTGCGAAGATTTCTTTGTGGAACATTAAAGCTAATCCGCTCAAGTAAAACAGGGCAATCAGTGATGCCATTAATAATATTGAAAGTGAACGAAAGTGAAAGGACAGTCCTTCTCTTTTCTAGAGGCTCCAGGCTAATTAGCATAAGCCGCGAAGCATAGGAAGGAACAGGAGCCTCAAATCGTAGGGAACGTAAAGCTTGCTTAAGAAAGATTTTTTGAACACGCTCAATTCTGCTTATCGAAAATTGGTCATAAGGTCTCCAAATTATAACGGCATACTCTAAGTGTGACCGGACAAGAGCTGTAAATAATAGTTTGAAGGTATATGGATCGGAAAATTCAGATGTATTGCGACGAATGATACCCAGAACTGAGTAAGCTTTTGTAAGAATAAAAGTAATATGATTATGGAAAGAAAGTTTTGAGTCGAATATAACTCCGAGATCCTTAAACTCCGTAACATTTTGTAGTACATAACTAGCGATGGTGTATGATGTGCTAGAAACGTTATGTCGCCTCGAGAATGATAAATGAAAACATTTTTTAATATTCACGGAGAGACCCGACTTAACGCACCAACGATGAAGATTGTTCAGATCTCCTTGAAGCCTCTGAGCATCCACTGAATTCTGCACAGTTGCAAAATATTTTTAAATCATCAGCATAGAGCAGAAACTTTGAAGAAGAAAAGCAACTGCTGATGTCGTTGATAAAAAGAACAAAGAGTAGTGGCCCCAAGATGCTCCCTTGGGGAACACCTGAAGCGGCAACAAAGTGGTTCGACAAAACACCTTCGATTGACACCACGCAACATCTATCCGACAGATAAGATTTAAGCCATTGCAGAAAGGTGGAGTGAAAGCCCAAGCAAGCTAACTTATTTGTAAGAACGCTATGCGATACACTATCAAACGCCTTAGAGAAGTCTGCATATATACAATCGACTTGTAGTCCTTTCAAAAACGATGACATACAGTATTCACTAAAAACAGCAAGATTAGTGGCTGTGGAGCGACCAGTGACCAGTGACCAGTTGTGGTATAATTAAAGATTTCACCGCAAAATAAATCTTGTCCTTGACAATGCATTCGAAAAGCTTTGAGATGCTAGACAGCTTGGCAATTGGCCTATAGTTCCGAACATCATTTTTCTTTCCACTTTTAAAAAAAGGCGTAATCGCTGTATATTTCCATTCATTCAGAAAAATACCTGAAGACGCACACCACAAATGGTAGGAGAAGCTCGGCCAAACACTGAGCTATATAGTGTAAGCGCCAAAATTTTATTATTATATTATAATATTTCAAAAATATAAAAGATAACTAAATGACCTTTTATTTGATATATGTATATATGTTTATATAAATTATATATATAAAAATACCTTTAATTTGATGTATAATTTTATATATTAAAACTTAAAGTTTGTAAGAAAGGTGTTCTGCGCGGAAATACTGTTGATGGCGTAGCCGGAGTGTGTCCGGCCAGGGTTATTTTTTAAAGCGCGCCAGAAGGCCGCTCACGCGGAAAGGTGTTCTGCGCGGAAATACTGTTGATGGCGTAGCCGAAGTATGTCCGGCCAGAGTTATTTTTTTAAAGCGCGGCCGAAGGCCGCTCACCTGGATAGGTGTTCTGCGCGGAAATACTGTTGTATACTTATTTACTTATTTTATTTATTTTATTTAATTAATCACACACAACAACCAGTAGTTATATTTACAGTGTATGATATCTTACAATCTAAAATATAAACTTATAGCTAGTACATATTACATATTAGAGCATACAAAGAGAATAAATATTAAAAAATGAGAAGAGACGAAAGATGGCGAGGAAAAAGACAGGAAGAGAGGTAGAGACCTATAATATTCATTTGGCAATATGACGCATTACTTCGTTTTTAAAATGGTTAGTATTTTTCAAAAATCTTATCGCCGCGGGCAGGGTATTCCAAAGACGGATTTAAAAATTAAATAAAACAGCTATTAATATTTTTTTAAATTTATTTCGATTTCATAGTTTTGTTCATCATCACCTTCTTGGTCTTCTTCAGGCTTGAGAGGATTATAAAGATCCCCAGCGTAATTTAAAATAGTAGTAAAATTATCTAAATTATTACTACTACAAAACCTAATAAACATAAATTTAGCTAAGTAGCCACTAAAATGTTTTTTGCTTCTATGGTAATGAGGCATAGAATGCTTAACATGCCGCCACAAACCTTCTATCGTGTTTGTGTGTTGATTTGTTTCCGGGTCTTTAAAATGAATAGAATTATTCACTTTAAAGTGAATGTATCCTTCATCTTTCAGACAATCATAAGCCTGAAAAAGTTTTATAAAAAAGTTATTTACATTTTTAATATTTATTTTAATGTTTTTTTTTTACCTTCCAAAAGTCGGATACTATAATTGTACCAGGAAGGATCCAATCTTTAATTATTTCCAGTAAAGTGGTTTTATCCCTACTCTCCACTGGAACCAGAAAGCATTTATTTGTCTCTCTTTCATCTCCTCCAAAAACCCAATGGCCCTCGACGGCGTACCCTCTATGGTATTTTTTTTTCCCTAACTTGCTTTCATCAATTTCAATGATGATGACAGCGCCTCCAATTTGCGTTTTATTTAAAATAAATTTATTGTATACAACCTCACGGCAGAAGCTGCACCAGTCAACGGCTGCCCGTCGGCTTAATTCCGCTTCTTTCATTATGGCGTCTTGTGTGTAGTTTAATACCCACATGTAAGCAAACAGAATTAGTTGCCTAACCGAAAGCTTTGATTTGGATAAAAAACTGCCTTTTCGCAAGGAAATTGTTGTGTTGCAATTTTGTTTTTTTTTTATATATTTTTTTCCGGCATCTATAAGTGATAATAATTGTTTAATTTAAATTTAATTTTCATGTAACGTGTTTTATATACATATTACCTCCACATATATCCGTCTATGCTTTCAGGTGATTTATTTACTAGTTGTAATATATGTCCATTTGGACATAAGTATTCACCTTCTTTCGGAATCAGTTTCCAATGCACTAATTCATTCAAAATTATTTCATTTAATTTAATATCATCACTGAAATTAAATAATTTAATTTAAATTGTACGCGGACATTGTAAGTAGTTTATTTCACTTTTCAAAATTACAATAAAAGTAAACCATCTTCGTCCTGTTATTATTAACAGTTATATACGGAGAATTTAAGAATATGTATCTGGTTGCCAACTTTAAAATATCATGTAATTTTTTATAGTATTATATATCAAATTAAAGGTATTTTTATTGGCTTTTAGACATATTTATTTTTACACATTGTTAATACCTTTGCTTCAGAATTTGGCTTTGACAGATAAATTAAAGAACTGATGTTATATGAGCCCTGCTTAATACAAGGCGAGAAAAGTGAAGCAAAGCAAAGTGACGCAAAATCATGGGCAACTCCTATATTTTTACGCTTTGACAATCAGCTGTTTACATCCAAAAATAATAGAATAGAAGATTGCGACAATCAAACTCAGCACCCGGATTCCAGCAATCGCTATCGCTAAAACTCCATCGCCAAAAAGTGCTAAATGAATTTTAGCAACTTTTAGCGATTTTCGCGATATTATCATAAAAAAGCGACTCTGAAAATCTCCAAAAATCTCCATTTTTAGTTAATTTTTGGCCGATTTTAGCGATGAAGAAAATTGGCCCGGATAAAGTGAGTGAACAGTTTTTGACAGCTCAAAAAGCTAACATTGCGATTCCAGTGTATTTTTCATCGCTAAAAATCTCTATCTTTCGTTTAAAAGGCTGATAATTTGGCGACGAAGAAAAGTTGGTGCTAAAATAAAATTAACAAAATATAGGTGATATTTACAATGCAGTTTGTTCAAAATACTCAATTAAATTTTAAAAAAATTGTAATTAATGGAAAACGGCAAAAGTAAACGAGTGACAAAGGAGCAGAAATATATGCTCGTTCAATATTTAGAGGAAAACAGGGAATTTGCTTACGACATTTATGGAAAACATACCATCGTAAATGATATCGTTAAAGTTTTTTTTTTAAATTCACAAATGACACTGGTTGTAAAAGTTTGCTGGAGCAGTGGAACCACCATACCCAGAAATTAAATGCGTGCGGAGGAGCTGTTAAAGATGGTGAAGGATGGAAAAGAGCGGGGATTAATATGAGGTAAATAATTTTGAGAATCTAAAAAGCATTATGATTCTTAATATTGTTTCCAAATAATATTAGGAGCAAGGCCAAACAAAAATCGCAGGACTTACGAAATGCAATGGAGCGAAGCGGTGTCAACTCATCTATTAGCGATAAGCATTTAAACAGCCTAGATGAGCGTATCATTGGCGTGATGACCACAGTGGCAGTTGTCGGTCAAATGGAAGTGAGTGAGCTACTGGTGAGTTGAGAGCGTTTATAAAAGGCTATATTTATTTATTTATTTAAGTTATTAATCTACAGTACAAAGTACCTTACAGACTAAGAAAAATAAATTTGGCTAATATAATACTAGCAATTAATATTAATACCATGCTAAGCTATTGAACCTAGAGTTTTCACAAAATTATTTATAGATAAAGCGAAATCAAGTACGCTCGAATTAGATAATTCATTAAATTCCCGAAGTGCACGAGCTATTGGGGCGTTACTTGCAAAGTTAGTCTTAAAGTTCTCTACGTAAAAAGGGAAAAAATTGCGAAGATTTCTTTGTGGAACATTAAAGCTAATCCGCTCAAGTAAAACAGGGCAATCAGTGATGCCATTAATAATATTGAAAGTGAACGAAAGTGAAAGGACAGTCCTTCTCTTTTCTAGAGGCTCCAGGCTAATTAGCATAAGCCGCGAAGCATAGGAAGGAACAGGAGCCTCAAATCGTAGGGAACGTAAAGCTTGCTTAAGAAAGATTTTTTGAACACGCTCAATTCTGCTTATCGAAAATTGGTCATAAGGTCTCCAAATTATAACGGCATACTCTAAGTGTGACCGGACAAGAGCTGTAAATAATAGTTTGAAGGTATATGGATCGGAAAATTCAGATGTATTGCGACGAATGATACCCAGAACTGAGTAAGCTTTTGTAAGAATAAAAGTAATATGATTATGGAAAGAAAGTTTTGAGTCGAATATAACTCCGAGATCCTTAAACTCCGTAACATTTTGTAGTACATAACTAGCGATGGTGTATGATGTGCTAGAAACGTTATGTCGCCTCGAGAATGATAAATGAAAACATTTTTTAATATTCACGGAGAGACCCGACTTAACGCACCAACGATGAAGATTGTTCAGATCTCCTTGAAGCCTCTGAGCATCCACTGAATTCTGCACAGTTGCAAAATATTTTTAAATCATCAGCATAGAGCAGAAACTTTGAAGAAGAAAAGCAACTGCTGATGTCGTTGATAAAAAGAACAAAGAGTAGTGGCCCCAAGATGCTCCCTTGGGGAACACCTGAAGCGGCAACAAAGTGGTTCGACAAAACACCTTCGATTGACACCACGCAACATCTATCCGACAGATAAGATTTAAGCCATTGCAGAAAGGTGGAGTGAAAGCCCAAGCAAGCTAACTTATTTGTAAGAACGCTATGCGATACACTATCAAACGCCTTAGAGAAATCTGCATATATACAATCGACTTGTAGTCCTTTCAAAAACGATGACATACAGTATTCACTAAAAACAGCAAGATTAGTGGCTGTGGAGCGACCAGTGACCAGTGACCAGTTGTGGTATAATTAAAGATTTCACCGCAAAATAAATCTTGTCCTTGACAATGCATTCGAAAAGCTTTGAGATGCTAGACAGCTTGGCAATTGGCCTATAGTGCCGAACATCATTTTTCTTTCCACTTTTAAAAAAAGGCGTAATGGCTGTATATTTCCATTAATTCAGAAAAATACCTGAAGACAGAGATTTATTAAAAATAATCTGAAGAGGAATTGCTAATGCCGGACAGTTCTTCAGCAAGCTAGCTGATAGCCCGTCAGAGTCTGTTTGAGTCGAAGGCTTCAGGGAAACCAACCCCATGGTAATGTCTTCGAATGAAAAAAGTAACGAGCCAATGTTAAGAATTGAAGAAATCTCCGAAGAAAAGTCCGGAGACTCCTCCTCCTAAAGAATTCAGCAAATAGATTAGCTGCTTCGGCAGGTGTACTAGCATCTTTTTTATCCAGACACACCGCGGTAGGTACACTAGAGCACGACTTTTTTGACTTTACGAACCTCCAAAACGACTTCGGATTAGCTTTGATGTTCCGCTCAGTGCGATTGATATAAATTTTGTAGAGCCGGTTATCCAAAGACTTAAATTCCTTCTGAAAATGTTGGAATTTTACGAAGAGTGCGTGGTTATTAGTTGCTTTAAATTTCTTAAGGTACTTGTTTTTGAGATTCTTTAGTTTTTTTAATTGCTTATTATGCCAAGGAGAGTGATAACATCGCTTCTTTTTTAAAGGAATATAATTAGTGCAAAATTTATGCATCAGTGTCTTAAACGAAGAAAAACAACTGTGAGTATCCAAGTCAGATAATAATTCATCCCAATTAAATTCTAAGAGAGAATCGTTTAAACTTGGAAAATCACAGGATGCATAATCAAAAGCAGTTACGTCACCAATCGACAGTGGTAAAAACTCAAAAAACAATAACTTAATATCTAAGGGCACATGATGTATACCAGCATCTGATAATGGAGAAATACATTTTGAAATGCTGTAGTTAATATTATCAGTTACGAAGATAAGATCTAATAATCTGTTTAACTGATTAAAAATACCATTAACTTGCTTAAGGTTTATGCTAAGAAAACTATCAATAATGAAAAAGCTTCTCATTAAATACATCTGCCGTTTGGAGTCGGCACAAAACTGTAGGTCCCTCCATATGTGATATAATATAAAGACGCACACCACAAATGGTAGAAGCTCGGCCAAACACTGAGCTATATAGTGTAAGCGCCAAAATTATATTATAATATTTCAAAAATATAAAAGATAACTAAATGACCTTTTATTTGATATATATGTTTATATAAATTATATATATAAAAATACCTTTAATTTGATGTATAATTTTATATATTAAAACTTAAAGTTTGTAAGAAAGGTGTTCTGCGCGGAAATACTGTTGATGGCGTAGCCGGAGTGTGTCCGGCCAGGGTTATTTTTTAAAGCGCGCCAGAAGGCCGCTCACGCGGAAAGGTGTTCTGCGCGGAAATACTGTTGATGGCGTAGCCGAAGTATGTCCGGCCAGAGTTATTTTTTTAAAGCGCGGCCGAAGGCCGCTCACCTGGATAGGTGTTCTGCGCGGAAATACTGTTGTATACTTATTTACTTATTTTATTTATTTTATTTAATTAATCACACACAACAACCAGTAGTTATATTTACAGTGTATGATATCTTACAATCTAAAATATAAACTTATAGCTAGTACATATTACATATTAGAGCATACAAAGAGAATAAATATTAAAAAATGAGAAGAGACGAAAGATGGCGAGGAAAAAGACAGGAAGAGAGGTAGAGACCTATAATATTCATTTGGCAATATGACGCATTACTTCGTTTTTAAAATGGTTAGTATTTTTCAAAAATCTTATCGCCGCGGGCAGGGTATTCCAAAGACGGATTTAAAAATTAAATAAAACAGCTATTAATATTTTTTTAAATTTATTTCGATTTCATAGTTTTGTTCATCATCACCTTCTTGGTCTTCTTCAGGCTTGAGAGGATTATAAAGATCCCCAGCGTAATTTAAAATAGTAGTAAAATTATCTAAATTATTACTACTACAAAACCTAATAAACATAAATTTAGCTAAGTAGCCACTAAAATGTTTTTTGCTTCTATGGTAATGAGGCATAGAATGCTTAACATGCCGCCACAAACCTTCTATCGTGTTTGTGTGTTGATTTGTTTCCGGGTCTTTAAAATGAATAGAATTATTCACTTTAAAGTGAATGTATCCTTCATCTTTCAGACAATCATAAGCCTGAAAAAGTTTTATAAAAAAGTTATTTACATTTTTAATATTTATTTTAATGTTTTTTTTTTACCTTCCAAAAGTCGGATACTATAATTGTACCAGGAAGGATCCAATCTTTAATTATTTCCAGTAAAGTGGTTTTATCCCTACTCTCCACTGGAACCAGAAAGCATTTATTTGTCTCTCTTTCATCTCCTCCAAAAACCCAATGGCCCTCGACGGCGTACCCTCTATGGTATTTTCTTTTCCCTAACTTGCTTTCATCAATTTCAATGATGATGACAGCGCCTCCAATTTGCGTTTTATTTAAAATAAATTTATTGTATACAACCTCACGGCAGAAGCTGCACCAGTCAACGGCTGCCCGTCGGCTTAATTCCGCTTCTTTCATTATGGCGTCTTGTGTGTAGTTTAATACCCACATGTAAGCAAACAGAATTAGTTGCCTAACCGAAAGCTTTGATTTGGATAAAAAACTGCCTTTTCGCAAGGAAATTGTTGTGTTGCAATTTTGTTTTTTTTTTATATATTTTTTTCCGGCATCTATAAGTGATAATAATTGTTTAATTTAAATTTAATTTTCATGTAACGTGTTTTATATACATATTACCTCCACATATATCCGTCTATGCTTTCAGGTGATTTATTTACTAGTTGTAATATATATCCATTTGGACATAAGTATTCACCTTCTTTCGGAATCAGTTTCCAATGCACTAATTCATTCAAAATTATTTCATTTAATTTAATATCATCACTGAAATTAAATAATTTAATTTAAATTGTACGCGGACATTGTAAGTAGTTTATTTCACTTTTCAAAATTACAATAAAAGTAAACCATCTTCGTCCTGTTATTATTAACAGTTATATACGGAGAATTTAAGAATATGTATCTGGTTGCCAACTTTAAAATATCATGTAATTTTTTATAGTATTATATATCAAATTAAAGGTATTTTTATTGGCTTTTAGACATATTTATTTTTACACATTGTTAATACCTTTGCTTCAGAATTTGGCTTTGACAGATAAATTAAAGAACTGATGTTATATGAGCCCTGCTTAATACAAGGCGAGAAAAGTGAAGCAAAGCAAAGTGACGCAAAATCATGGGCAACTCCTATATTTTTACGCTTTGACAATCAGCTGTTTACATCCAAAAATAATAGAATAGAAGATTGCGACAATCAAACTCAGCACCCGGATTCCAGCAATCGCTATCGCTAAAACTCCATCGCCAAAAAGTGCTAAATGAATTTTAGCAACTTTTAGCGATTTTCGCGATATTATCATAAAAAAGCGACTCTGAAAATCTCCATTTTTAGTTAATTTTTGGCCGATTTTAGCGATGAAGAAAATTGGCCCGGATAAAGTGAGTGAACAGTTTTTGACAGCTCAAAAAGCTAACATTGCGATTCCAGTGTATTTTTCATCGCTAAAAATCTCTATCTTTCGTTTAAAAGGCTGATAATTTGGCGACGAAGAAAAGTTGGTGCTAAAATAAAATTAACAAAATATAGGTGATATTTACAATGCAGTTTGTTCAAAATACTCAATTAAATTTTAAAAAAATTGTAATTAATGGAAAACGGCAAAAGTAAACGAGTGACAAAGGAGCAGAAATATATGCTCGTTCAATATTTAGAGGAAAACAGGGAATTTGCTTACGACATTTATGGAAAACATACCATCGTAAATGATATCGTTAAAGTTTTTTTTTTAAATTCACAAATGACACTGGTTGTAAAAGTTTGCTGGAGCAGTGGAACCACCATACCCAGAAATTAAATGCGTGCGGAGGAGCTGTTAAAGATGGTGAAGGATGGAAAAGAGCGGGGATTAATATGAGGTAAATAATTTTGAGAATCTAAAAAGCATTATGATTCTTAATATTGTTTCCAAATAATATTAGGAGCAAGGCCAAACAAAAATCGCAGGACTTACGAAATGCAATGGAGCGAAGCGGTGTCAACTCATCTATTAGCGATAAGCATTTAAACAGCCTAGATGAGCGTATCATTGGCGTGATGACCACAGTGGCAGTTGTCGGTCAAATGGAAGTGAGTGAGCTACTGGTGAGTTGAGAGCGTTTATAAAAGGCTATATTTATTTATTTATTTAAGTTATTAATCTACAGTACAAAGTACCTTACAGACTAAGAAAAATAAATTTGGCTAATATAATACTAGCAATTAATATTAATACCATGCTAAGCTATTGAACCTAGAGTTTTCACAAAATTATTTATAGATAAAGCGAAATCAAGTACGCTCGAATTAGATAATTCATTAAATTCCCGAAGTGCACGAGCTATTGGGGCGTTACTTGCAAAGTTAGTCTTAAAGTTCTCTACGTAAAAAGGGAAAAAATTGCGAAGATTTATTTGTGGAACATTAAAGCTAATCCGCTCAAGTAAAACAGGGCAATCAGTGATGCCATTAATAATATTGAAAGTGAACGAAAGTGAAAGGACAGTCCTTCTCTTTTCTAGAGGCTCCAGGCTAATTAGCATAAGCCGCGAAGCATAGGAAGGAACAGGAGCCTCAAATCGTAGGGAACGTAAAGCTTGCTTAAGAAAGATTTTTTGAACACGCTCAATTCTGCTTATCGAAAATTGGTCATAAGGTCTCCAAATTATAACGGCATACTCTAAGTGTGACCGGACAAGAGCTGTAAATAATAGTTTGAAGGTATATGGATCGGAAAATTCAGATGTATTGCGACGAATGATACCCAGAACTGAGTAAGCTTTTGTAAGAATAAAAGTAATATGATTATGGAAAGAAAGTTTTGAGTCGAATATAACTCCGAGATCCTTAAACTCCGTAACATTTTGTAGTACATAACTAGCGATGGTGTATGATGTGCTAGAAACGTTATGTCGCCTCGAGAATGATAAATGAAAACATTTTTTAATATTCACGGAGAGACCCGACTTAACGCACCAACGATGAAGATTGTTCAGATCTCCTTGAAGCCTCTGAGCATCCACTGAATTCTGCACAGTTGCAAAATATTTTTAAATCATCAGCATAGAGCAGAAACTTTGAAGAAGAAAAGCAACTGCTGATGTCGTTGATAAAAAGAACAAAGAGTAGTGGCCCCAAGATGCTCCCTTGGGGAACACCTGAAGCGGCAACAAAGTGGTTCGACAAAACACCTTCGATTGACACCACGCAACATCTATCCGACAGATAAGATTTAAGCCATTGCAGAAAGGTGGAGTGAAAGCCCAAGCAAGCTAACTTATTTGTAAGAACGCTATGCGATACACTATCAAACGCCTTAGAGAAATCTGCATATATACAATCGACTTGTAGTCCTTTCAAAAACGATGACATACAGTATTCACTAAAAACAGCAAGATTAGTGGCTGTGGAGCGACCAGTGACCAGTGACCAGTTGTGGTATAATTAAAGATTTCACCGCAAAATAAATCTTGTCCTTGACAATGCATTCGAAAAGCTTTGAGATGCTAGACAGCTTGGCAATTGGCCTATAGTGCCGAACATCATTTTTCTTTCCACTTTTAAAAAAAGGCGTAATGGCTGTATATTTCCATTAATTCAGAAAAATACCTGAAGACAGAGATTTATTAAAAATAATCTGAAGAGGAATTGCTAATGCCGGACAGTTCTTCAGCAAGCTAGCTGATAGCCCGTCAGAGTCTGTTTGAGTCGAAGGCTTCAGGGAAACCAACCCCATGGTAATGTCTTCGAATGAAAGAAGTAACGAGCCAATGTTAAGAATTGAAGAAATCTCCGAAGAAAAGTCCGGAGACTCCTCCTCCTAAAGAATTCAGC
This sequence comes from Philophylla caesio, assembly GCA_963971545.1. Lineage (NCBI taxonomy): Eukaryota > Metazoa > Arthropoda > Insecta > Diptera > Tephritidae > Philophylla > Philophylla caesio. The sequence goes on from OZ020605.1 coordinate 11,466,146, forward strand.
AAATAGATTAGCTGCTTCGGCAGGTGTACTAGCAACTTTTTTATCCAGACACACCGCGGTAGGTACACTAGAGCACGACTTTTTTGACTTTACGAACCTCCAAAACGACTTCGGATTAGCTTTGATGTTCCGCTCAGTGCGATTGATATAAATTTTGTAGAGCCGGTTATCCAAAGACTTAAATTCCTTCTGAAAATGTTGGAATTTTACGAAGAGTGCGTGGTTATTAGTTGCTTTAAATTTCTTAAGGTACTTGTTTTTGAGATTCTTTAGTTTTTTTAATTGCTTATTATGCCAAGGAGAGTGATAACATCGCTTCTTTTTTAAAGGAATATAATTAGTGCAAAATTTATGCATCAGTGTCTTAAACGAAGAAAAACAACTGTGAGTATCCAAGTCAGATAATAATTCATCCCAATTAAATTCTAAGAGAGAATCGTTTAAACTTGGAAAATCACAGGATGCATAATCAAAAGCAGTTACGTCACCAATCGACAGTGGTAAAAACTCAAAAAACAATAACTTAATATCTAAGGGCACATGATGTATACCAGCATCTGATAATGGAGAAATACATTTTGAAATGCTGTAGTTAATATTATCAGTTACGAAGATAAGATCTAATAATCTGTTTAACTGATTAAAAATACCATTAACTTGCTTAAGGTTTATGCTAAGAAAACTATCAATAATGAAAAAGCTTCTCATTAAATACATCTGCCGTTTGGAGTCGGCACAAAACTGTAGGTCCCTCCATATGTGATATAATATAAAGACGCACACCACAAATGGTAGAAGCTCGGCCAAACACTGAGCTATATAGTGTAAGCGCCAAAATTATATTATAATATTTCAAAAATATAAAAGATAACTAAATGACCTTTTATTTGATATATATGTTTATATAAATTATATATATAAAAATACCTTTAATTTGATGTATAGTTTTATATATTAAAACTTAAAGTTTGTAAGAAAGGTGTTCTGCGCGGAAATACTGTTGATGGCGTAGCCGGAGTGTGTCCGGCCAGGGTTATTTTTTAAAGCGCGCCAGAAGGCCGCTCACGCGGAAAGGTGTTCTAGGTGTTCTGCGCGGAAATACTGTTGATGGCGTAGCCGAAGTATGTCCGGCCAGAGTTATTTTTTTAAAGCGCGGCCGAAGGCCGCTCACCTGGATAGGTGTTCTGCGCGGAAATACTGTTGTATACCTATTTACTTATTTTATTTAATTAATCACACACAACAACCAGTAGTTATATTTACAGTGTATGATATCTTACAATCTAAAATATAAACTTATAGCTAGTACATATTACATATTAGAGCATACAAAGAGAATAAATATTAAAAAATGAGAAGAGACGAAAAATGGCGAGGAAAAAGACAGGAAGAGAGGTAGAGACCTATAATATTCATTTGGCAAAATGACGCATTACTTCGTTTGTAGAATGGTTAGTATTTTTCAAAAATCTTATCGCCGCGGGCAGGGTATTCCAAAGACGGATTTAAAAATTAAATAAAACAGCTATTAATATTTTTTTAAATTTATTTCGATTTCATAGTTTTGTTCATCATCACCTTCTTGGTCTTCTTCAGGCTTGAGAGGATTATAAAGATCCCCAGCGTAATTTAAAATAGTAGTAAAATGATCTAAATTATTACTACTACAAAACCTAATAAACATAAATTTAGCTAAGTAGCCACTAAAATGTTTTTGGCTTCTATGGTAATGAGGCATAGAATGCTTAACATGCCGCCACAAACCTTCTATCGTGTTTGTGTGTTGATTTGTTTCCGGGTCTTTAAAATGAATAGAATTATTCACTTTAAAGTGAATGTATCCTTCATCTTTCAGACAATCATAAGCCTGAAAAAGTTTTATAAAAAAGTTATTTACATTTTTAATATTTATTTTAATGTTTTTTTTTTACCTTCCAAAAGTCGGATACTATAATTGTACCAGGAAGGATCCAATCTTTAATTATTTCCAGTAAAGCGGTTTTATCCCTACTCTCCACTGGAACCAGAAAGCATTTATTTGTCTCTCTTTCATCTCCTCCAAAAACCCAATGGCCCTCGACGGCGTACCCTCTATGGTATTTTCTTTTCCCTAACTTGCTTTCATCAATTTCAATGATGATGACAGCGCCTCCAATTTGCGTTTTATTTAAAATAAATTTATTGTATACAACCTCACGGCAGAAGCTGCACCAGTCAACGGCTGCCGGTCGGCTTAACTCCGCTTCTTTCATTATGGCGTCTTGTGTGTAGTTTAATACCCACATGTAAGCAAACAGAATTAGTTGCCTAACGGAAAGCTTTGATTTGGATAAAAAACTGCCTTTTCGCAAGGAAATTGTTGTGTTGCAATTTTGTTTTTTTTTTGTCACATATTTTTTTCCGGCATCTATAAGTGATAATAATTGTTTAATTTAAATTTAATTTTCATGTAACGTGTTTTATATACATATTACCTCCACATATATCCGTCTATGCTTTCAGGTGATTTATTTACTAGTTGTAATATATGTCCATTTGGACATAAGTATTCACCTTCTTTCGGAATCAGTTTCCAATGCACTAATTCATTCAAAATTATTTCATTTAATTTAATATCATCACTGAAATTAAATAATTTAATTTAAATTGTACGCGGACATTGTAAGTAGTTTATTTCACTTTTCAAAATTACAATAAAAGTAAACCATCTTCGTCCTGTTATTATTAACAGTTATATACGGAGAATTTAAGAATATGTATCTGGTTGCCAACTTAAAAATATCATGTAATTTTTTATAGTATTATATATCAAATTAAAGGTATTTTTATTGGCTTTTAGACATATTTATTTTTACACATTGTTAATACCTTTGCTTCAGAATTTGGCTTTGACAGATAAATTAAAGAACTGATGTTATATGAGCCCTGCTTAATACAAGGCGAGAAAAGTGAAGCAAAGCAAAGTGACGCAAAATCATGGGCAACTCCTATATTTTTACGCTTTGACAATCAGCTGTTTACATCCAAAAATAATAGAATAGAAGATTGCGACAATCAAACTCAGCACCCGGATTCCAGCAATCGCTATCGCTAAAACTCCATCGCCAAAAAATGCTAAATGAATTTTAGCAACTTTTAGCGATTTTCGCGATATTATCATAAAAAAGCGACTCTGAAAATCTCCAAAAATCTCCATTTTTAGTTAATTAACCCGGATAAAGTGAGTGAACAGTTTTTGACAGCTCAAAAAGCTAACATTGCGATTCCAGTGTATTTTTCATCGCTAAAAATCTCTATCTTTCGTTTAAAAGGCTGATAATTTGGCGACGAAGAAAAGTTGGTGCTAGAATAAAATTACCAAAATATAGGTGATATTTACAATGCAGTTTGTTTAAAATACTCAATTAAATTTAAAAAAAATTGTAATTAATAGAAAACGGCAAAAGTAAACGAGTGACAAAGGAGCAGAAATATATGCTCGTTCAATATTTAGAGGAAAACAGGGAATTTGCTTACGACATTTATGGAAAACATACCATCGTAAATGATATCGTTAAAGTTTTTTTTTTAAATTCACAAATGACACAGTGGCAGTTGTCGGTCAAATGGAAGTGAGTGAGCTACTGGTGAGTTGAGAGCGTCTATAAAAGGCTATATTTATTTATTTATTTATGTTATTAATCTAAAGTACAAAGTACCTTACAGACTAAGAAAAATAATATAGAGTGGCCAAATTTGGCTAATATAATACTAGCAATTAATATCAATACCATGCTAAGCTATTGAACCTAGAGTTTTCACAAAATTATTTCTAGATAAAGCGAAATCAAGTACGCTCGAATTAGATAATGCATTAAATTCCCGAAGTGCACGAGCTATTGGGGCGTTACTTGCAAAGTTAGTCTTAAAGTTCTACACGTAAAAAGGGAAAAAATTGCGAAGACTTCTTTGTTGAACATTAAAGCTAATCCGCTCAAGTAAAACAGGGCAATCAGTGATGCCATTAATAATATTGAAAGTGAACGAAAGTGAAAGGACAGTCCTTCTCTTTTCTACAGGCTCCAGGCTAATTAGCATAAGCCGCGAAGCATAGGAAGGAACAGGAGCCTCAAATCGTAGGGAACGTAAAGCTTGCTTAAGAAAGATTTTTTGAAAACGCTCAATTCTGCTTATCGAAAATTGGTCATAAGGTCTCCAAATTATAACGGCATACTCTAAGTGTGACCGGACAAGAGCTGTAAATAATAGTTTTAAGGTATATGGATCGGAAAATTCAGATGTATTGCGACGAATGAAACCCAGAACTGAGTAAGCTTTTGTAAGAATAAAAGTAATATGATTATGGAAAGAAAGTTTTGAGTCGAATATAACTCCGAGATCCTTAAACTCCGTAACATTTTGTAGTACATAACTAGCGATGGTGTATGATGTGCTAGAAACGTTATGTCGCCTCGAGAATGATAAATGAAAACATTTTTTAATATTCACGGAGAGACGCGACTTAACGCACCAACGATGAAGATTGTTCAGATCTCCTTGAAGCCTCTGAGCATCCACTGAATTCTGCACAGTTGAAAATATTTTTAAATCATCAGCATAGAGCAGAAACTTTGAAGAAGAAAAGCAACTGCTGATGTCGTTGATAAAAAGAACAAAGAGTAGTGGCCCCAAGATGCTCCCTTGGGGAACACCTGAAGCGGCAACAAAGTGGTTCGACAAAACACCTTCGATTGACACCACGCAACATCTATCCGACAGATAAGATTTAAGCCATTGCAGAAAGGTGGAGTGACAGCCCAAGCAAGCTAACTTATTTGTAAGAACGCTATGCGATACACTATCAAACGCCTTAGAGAAGTCTGCATATATACAATCGACTTGTAGTCCTTTCAAAAACGATGACATACAGTATTCACTAAAAACAGCAAGATTAGTGGCTGTGGAGCGACCAGTGACCAGTGACCAGTTGTGGTATAATTAAAGATTTCACCGCAAAATAAATCTTGTCCTTGACAATGCTTTCGAAAAGCTTTGAGATGCTAGACAGCTTGGCAATTGGCCTATAGTGCCGAACATCATTTTTCTTTCCACTTTTAAAAAAAGGCGTAATGGCTGTATATTTCCATTCATTCAGAAAAATACCTGAAGACAGAGATTTATTAAAAATAATCTGAAGAGGAATTGCTAATGCCGGACAGTTCTTCAGCAAGCTAGCTGATAGCCCGTTAGAGTCTGTTTGAGTCGACGGCTTCAGGGAAACCAACCCCATGGTAATGTCTTCGAATGAAAAAAGTAACGAGCCAATGTTAAGAATTGAAGAAATCTCCGAAGAAAAGTCCGGAGACTCCTCCTCCTAAAGAATTCAGCAAATAGATTAGCTGCTTCGGCAGGTGTACTAGCAACTTTTTTTATTCAGACACACCGCGGTAGGTACACTAGAGCACGACTTTTTTGACTTTACGAACCTCCAAAACGACTTCGGATTAGCTTTGATGTTCCGCTCAGTGCGATTGATATAATTTTTGTAAAGCCGGTTATCCAAAGACTTAAATTCCTTCTGAAAATGTTGGAATTTTACGAAGAGTGCGTGGTTATTAGTTGCTTTAAATTTCTTAAGGTCCTTGTTTTTGAGATTCTTTAGTTTTTTTAATTGCTTATTATGCCAAGGAGAGTGATAACATCGCTTCTTTTTTAAAGGAATATAATTAGTGCAAAATTCATGCATCAGTGTCTTAAACGAAGAAAAACAACTGTGAGTATCCAAGTCAGATAATAATTCATCCCAATTAAATTCTAAGAGAGAATCGTTTAAACTTGGAAAATCACAGGATACATAATCAAAAGCAGTTACGTCACCAATCGACAGTGGTAAAAACTCAAAAAACAATAACTTAATATCTAAGGGCACATGATGTATACCAGCATCTGATAATGGAGAAATACATTTTATTTATTTATTTATTTATTTATTTATTGAGTCTATTGAACAATAATTTCCTTACAGACTATTAACAATATTATGCTTAATAACTAAGAAAAGAAAATTTCAAAATTTAAAAAGTTGAATCCAAAAGATTTTTAAAATCATTTTTTGCATAAGAAAAATCTAATAATACCCAACAAACATCAAAAAAATATTTCTCAAACCTTGGAGAAATTCATAGTTCTCAACTTGATATCCAACGTATTTCTCCAAATTTCTCAAACCTTGGAGAAATTCATTTTTCTCAAGTTGATATCCAACTCTTCTCATTTTTTTGGTATTTTCATATGACTATCAAAAGCAATAAAGTATGAGTATAATGAATTTACATACATTTATTCACGGTGTTTTGAATTCAAAAGAAAGAAAATATATTTTCGATTTTTATTTCAGTACTGCTACTAAACGTTTGAGACCAATTGGAGAATCACATTTGAGATCATGTTGAGAACTTACTGTATCTCAACTTGAGAATCATAATTATTGCCATACAAAAAAATTCCCCTTTTTGTTGAGAACGCTATGATTCTCAACTTGAGATGCACTTGAGAAACAACGTTGGAGGTTTGAGAAATACCTTAGTTCTCAACTTAACCTCAAGTTGAGCTCAAGCCTAAATGTTTATTGGGTACCTTGTTCGATATCATATTAAATTCACCAATGGCACGGGCAATAGGGGCATTACGAGCATATTCAGTTTTGTAATTAACACCATAAAACGGCAAAAAATTGCGTAAACTGCGCTGAGGAATGTTAAAATTAAGTTTTACTAATAGAATGGGGCAATCAATAGCGCCATTAACCAAATTAAAAATAAAAGACAAAGAGAGTATGGATCTTCTAGAATCCAACGATTTCAAATTTATTAAAAGTAGGCGTGAACTATACGAAGGTACTGGTTCCGAAAAATTTAAAGAGCGTAAAGCAAACTTAAGGAATACTTTTTGGACACGTTCAATTCTGTTTACTAAATTGGCATGGTATGGTCTCCAAATGATCGTTGCATATTCTAAGTTAGAGCGTACAAAAGACGTATATAATAATTAAGAGTGTAGGGATCAGAAAATTTCGTGCTATTACGCCTCACATAACCTAACATCGCATAAGACTTTGCAACAATATGCGAAATATGACTGTTAAAAGTAAAATTAGAAGAAAAAATTACGCCAAGATCCTTGATTTCATTGAGAGATTCTAAGACTGATGAAGCAATACTATAACACGTAGGCACAATATAGTGAATTTTAGCAAAAGTGACTTTAAAGCATTTGCTGATATTCAAAGGAAGGCGGGATTTAATGCACCAGCATTGCAGCTTGTCTAAATCAGCCTGAAGCTTAATTGCATCAGCTGAGCTTTTTATAACCGAAAATACTTTTAAATCATCAGCGGGATTTAATGCACCAGCATTGCAGCTTGTCTAAATCAGCCTGAAGCTTAATTGCATCAGCTGAGCTTTTTATAACCGAAAATACTTTTAAATCATCAGCGTACAGCAGAAAATTAGCAAATGTGAAGCAATTGGTAATGTCATTTATAAATAGCACAAAAAGTAAAGGGCCTAAAATACTCCCCTGAGGAACCCCAGAAGACGCTATAAAAGGATTAGATGTTGCACCATCTACCATGACTACACAGCGTCTATTCAGCAAATAAGATTTAATCCACTGCAAAAAATTAGAATGGAAGCCCATGCAAGATAACTTGCTAACTAAGATCCAATGAGAAACTTTATCAAAAGCCTTGGAGAAATCTGTATAGACACAATCAACTTGAAAACCATCCAAAAAGGAATTAATACTTTACTCACTAAAGACCGCTAGATTAGAAGCAGTCGACCGATTGGAGACGAAGCCATGTTGATTTGGCGAAATTAAGCTCTTAGATACAAAATACATTTTTTCTACAATTATACTCTCAAATACTTTTGATACTGAAGATAACTTTGAAATTGGCCTATAATTGCACACATCACTTTTATTCCCGCTTTTGAAAAGCGGAGTAACAGAGGTCAATTTCCAATCGTCGATAAAAACCCCTGAAGCTAATGACTTATTAAAAATGAGTTGCAACGGGAGCACTAAAGCTGGGCAATTCCTTAGCAAAATGCCTGACAAACCATCAACATCGGCCTTAAAAGACGGTTTCAATTTGGAGATACCATTAGCAACGTCTTCGAGGGACAAATTTAAGGATCCAAAACTAAAAGATGAATTCACCATGAAATCATAATTAAGTGGCGAAGCGCCCACATCACTGGTGAAGTTCGAACTGAAAAATGTAGCAAACATATTGGAAACGTCAGCTGGGCAACGTGCAAATTTACCTTGAAAGAAAACTGATGAAGGTATATTGGCACTTGAATTCTTAGACTTTATAAACTGCCAAAAGGTCTTCGGATTTGATTTTAATTTAGACTCTACATCAAGAATGTAGTTTCTGTAAAGAAATTTGTCTAAGCAATTAAATTGCTTCTGATAGGCTTCATATTTAAGACGAAAGAACTGGTTCCTAGTTGACTTAAATTTCTTAAAAAATTTATTTCTGAGGTTTTTTAGTTTTTTTAACTCCCGATTGTACCAAGGTTGCTTATAAGGTCTTTTTTTTAAGACTGGAATATTGTTAATACATAAATCGATTAAAAGCGTTTTAAAAATTAAAAAAGATTTTGCAACGTCAGAGCCATTAAAAACTTCTTCCCAATCAATGTCAGATATTAAATCATTAAATTTAGAGTAATCACAGGCTGAGTAGTTAAAGCCAACTATTTCAGCGGACTGATTAACAGAAAATTCGTAAAACTCAAATTTTAGAACCAAAGGTACATGATGTTTATCACAAACCGATATTGGAAAGTAACATTCCTCCACATTGCAACTTATATTATCACTTATAAATATGAGATCAAGAACTCTATTCAGTTGATTAACAAAATTATTAATTTGCAATAAATTAAGACTTAAAAGATTGTCAAGCAGATACGTCTCAAAAGAGGCAGTAACATTTATTGGCGTAAGGCCAAAATTTGAAAATGAACCGCACCATGTCACGTTGGATAAGTTAAAGTCGCCTAACACACACAAATGGTTATCGCCTAGCTTATTTAAAACTAAAGATGTTATATTATCAGCATGCGCACGATAAAGGTCATCATTGCCATTTGGAGGAATATAAGATACCAATAAAAAAAGAGAGCCCTTAGAAGAGGACCCACGAACACAAATACAGAGCTGATCGATAACAGAATCATTATTAGCTAATTCCACAAAATGAGCGCATATCTTTCGTTGAACTGCGATAAGAACTCCACCACCTCTCATACATCCAGTTTTCGCCGCATCTCTGTCCTTTCGATATACACTGTACAAATTGCAGTCAAAAAATTCCTCGTCACGGAAATCCGGATTAAGCCAAGTCTCAACAAGAACAAAAATGTCATAATCCAACTGAGAACTAAATGAACGAACAGCTTCTGATTTTGTTCGAAGGCCAGAAATATTCTGGAAATACTCCTTCAAACCACAATTTTGCTAATAGGCTTGTTAACAATTACCCGACTCTCTGTTGCAATTCCTCTTTTCGAAAAAAACGAAAAGGGCGTAAATTAACATTGGCAGGCCAAATCTGAGGTGAAAGCAAGTTGTTGTACAGCGCCGCCGACACTCCTAACTTAAAATTAACATGATTAATTTTAGCAGACGGAGTTTGTTTCTTAACTAATGCATAACAAGACAGATTATTTCTGTCAATACCAGTGTGCTTGTTAACATAGTCTATTATGTTATCTGCGGATACGGTGGGGAGGAATGATGATAAGTGAAACCATTTCTTCACGTCTGCCACCTCTAAATCAGAGTTAGTGCTCATACCAGAAACACTCATTCGTTTGCGCCGTTTGTTATTCACCACTTTCTTCCAATCCGCATGGGTGGGTAATACAGATGATGTATTATGTCCACTAGCCACTGCATTTGGCTGTGACGAAACTGAAACCGAAGATGAAGAAGTCGAAGCAGTAACAGGACCACTAGCTAAATAATTCGAAGCAGTAGTTTTATCAGCAACAACCACATGCGAATAAGTAGACGAAGAAGTCGAAGCAGTAGCATTGTCACCAACAACAGCTTGCACATAAGATGATGGGGTGAGAGTCATTACACTCTGCGAACTTGTTTTAGCGAACAGACTCGGTAATTGAGCATTATCAGCATTACAAACAGCAGCTATTGGCGAAGGTTTAGCAGCAGCAGCATTGATGCAGGCGATAGAAGTATTGGAGACAACTCTCTCAGCAACAGGCAACTCAGTTGATATTTGCTTAGAAGCAGAAGACAAAGCAGAACAAGAATCATTGTTTACAGCAAGTGGAGACGGTGATAACAGTTGAGTACGCGTACCCAATGTTGATGTTTTCTCCTTCGTAGGCAAACCGTTTTTCTTGTTTCTGTTGTTGTTCCCAGCAGTTAGGTTATTCGCACTCATATCATTGTTGGTATAATGCATAGAAGTTATTAGATTTTTTAGAGCATCGAATTCCTTTGACAAGTCTTTCAATTTAGCATCAAAGGCATTTGTAATTAAATCAAGGCTAAGCTTTTGAGTTACAGCGACCGCATCGAGAGCCTTGCACAGTTTCTCCGGCATAAAAACACACTCTTCACATAGGTACACTAAGTGACGATTAGTTTTTATGCAATTTAATTCAAATTCAGAAATTTTAACACAGCAGGCACGATGAAAAATTTTTTTACAAAAACCATTGCATGGCAACAAACTCGAATCAGTTCGCGAAAAAGATTTATTACATTTACCGCAAAAACTGTCCATTATGATCAAACAGAAATTAAATCAGAGAGCAAAACACAAGCACGTCCGCACACGTTGACGGTTGAAGCTCATTTTGAAATGCTGTAGTTAATATTATCAGTTACGAAGATAAGATCTAATAATCTGTTTAACTGATTAAAAATACCATTAACTTGCTTAAGGTTTATGCTAAGAAAACTATCAATAATGAAAAAGCTTCTCATTAAATACATCTGCCGTTTGGAGTCGGCACAAAACTGTAGGTCCCTCCATATGTGATATAATATAAAGACGCACACCACAAATGGTAGGAGAAGCTCGGCCAAACACTGAGCTACATAGTGTAAGCGCCAAAATTATATTATTATATTATAATATTTCAAAAATATAAAAGATAACTAAATGACCTTTTATTTGATATATATATGTTTATATAAATTATATATATAAAAATACCTTTAATTTGATGTATAATTTTATATATTAAAATTTAAAGTTTGTAAGAAAGGTGTTCTGCGCGGAAATACTGTTGATGGCGTAGCCGGAGTGTGTCCGGCCAGGTTTATTTTTTAAAGCGCGCCAGAAGGCCGCTCACGCGGATAGGTGTTCTGCGCGGAAATACTGTTGATGGCGTAGCCGAAGTATGTCCGGCCAGAGTTATTTTTTTAAAGCGCGGCCGAAGGTCGCTCACCTGGTTAGGTGTTCTGCGCGGAAATACTGTTGTATACTTATTTACTTATTTTATTTATTTTATTTAATTAATCACACACAACAACCAGTAGTTATATTGACAGTGTATGATATCTTACAATCTAAAATATAAACTTATAGCTAGTACATATTACATATTAGAGCATACAAAGAGAATAAATATTAAAAAATGAGAAGAGACGAAAGATGGCGAGGAAAAAGACAGGAAGAGAGGTAGAGACCTATAATATTCATTTGGCAAAATGACGCATTACTTCGTTTTTAGAATGGTTAGTATTTTTCAAAAATCTTATCGCCGCGGGCAGGGTATTCCAAAGACGGATTTAAAAATTAAATAAAACAGCTATTAATATTTTTTTAAATTTATTTCGATTTCATAGTTTTGTTCATTATCACCTTCTTGGTCTTCTTCAGGCTTGAGAGGATTATAAAGATCCCCAGCGTAATTTAAAATAGTAGTAAAATTATCTAAATTATTACTACTACAAAACCTAATAAACATAAATTTAGCTAAGTAGCCACTAAAATGTTTTTTGCTTCTATGGTAATGAGGCATAGAATGCTTAACATGCCGCCACAAACCTTCTATCGTGTTTGTGTGTTGATTTGTTTCCGGGTCTTTAAAATGAATAGAATTATTCACTTGAAAGTGAATGTATCCTTCATCTTTCAGACAATCATAAGCCTGAAAAAGTTATTTACATTTTTAATATTTATTTTAATGTTTTTTTTTACCTTCCAAAAGTCGAATACTATAACACAGTGTTACAAAATGGAAAAAATTGAATGAACTTTTAAAGTGACATATTGGAAATTGTTCACCTGGTCGAATATAACTCAAAACGGTTTTTGGAAAATTTGTAACACCCTCAAAATCTTGCTTTACCGTTAAAAAACCGTTCTTCGGAAGTGTACGCGCTAATCTTTTCATTACTTGGCCATTTCTTTACCGATTTTCAATATGAAATATGTTTTGGAAAGGTAAGGATTATAACTTTAAATTGAGATATAAAGATCTATTTTTTGAGCTAGCGTGTTGTAAGTTTTCATCGGGTAAGCGTCTGCCGTTTGTGACTCCTATGGCTTGGCATTATCAAATATATCACAAGCCGGAGGATTGCTACTTTTGCCAAACAAAAATCACTGGTCACCACTATAAAAGTCGCCACCTCATAGAATATGCCAATGTGTTGACTGTATCGAAACCGATTCCAAGAGGAAAACAAGATCAGCGAACTAAAGCCAAAAATCCAGCTACATTTCCTGATTCAAGCCACAAATCTTCTAATGAGGTAAATGACGAACCGTACCTTCCAACCAAAGCAATAGAAACGGAACGTCATTTCGTGTCAAATCACGATTATTGTGATCTTGTGCGGGATATGGATCTGTCTATAAGACAGACAGAGATTCTGGCCTCCAGATTAAAGCAGTGGAATATAGTAGACAGTAACTTTAAAGTAACGTCTGCACGAGACAGAGACCTATCTTCGTTCGAACACATTTTCAAAGCTGATGACACCAATAACAAACTAGTTTATTGCGTTGATGTGGATGAATTGTTTGCTGCACTCGATCACGTGCACTGTCCACAAGATTGGCGATTATTTCTAGACGGTTCTTGCAAAAGTAAGTATTTAATGTGTTATGAGTGTGAGAGAACTAAATTTGAATACAATTTATCAATTCATTTTCAATTGACTAACATCGTAGGTCTGAAAGCAGTATTGCTGCACAACAGAAATGAATTGCCATCAGTTCCAGTGGCATACGCTACTGATATGAAAGAGACTTATCAAACGATGGAAAAAATTCTACGATTGCTTAAATACAATAAATTTCGCTGGCAGATTGTCTCGGACCTTAAAGTCCTGACAATTCTACTTGGAATGCAAGGTGGCTACACTAAATATCCTTGTTACTTTTGTGAATGGGACAGTCGTGCCAAAAATCATTACAAGTGTAACATATGGCCACCGAGAAAGTTTCAAATTGGCAAAAATAATGTTCTCAATATTGCATTAGTTAAGCCTGATGATATAATTTTGCCGCCATTGCATTTAAAATTGGGGTACATGAAACAGTTTGTTAAACGACTCGAAAAAAACAGCGAGGCTTTTCTACACCTGAAACTTGTATTCCCCAAGTTGAGTGACGCCAAGATTAAAGAAGGTACTTATAAAAATTTCCCAACAAGAATTCTTCAAAAAGAATTCATCCTAATTTATTTTTACATTTTGATCATGAATTACAGGCGTTTTCGTTGGACCGCAGATTCGTAAGATTATGACTGATGATGACTTCATAAAAAAATTGAACCCAGTAGAGAAAAGAGCATGGCTGAGTTTCATTTCTTTGTGCCGAAACTTTCTTGGAAACACGAGAAGTTCAAATTACGTTGAGGGGGTCCATGAATTTTTGGAAGCTTATGGAGAAATGGGATGCAACATGTCTATAAAAATTCACTTTTTGCATTCTCATTTGGAATTTTTCCCGGATAATCTTGGTCAATTCAGCGACGAACAAGGTGAACGATTTCACCAAGAAATCTCCAACATTGAAAAACGGTTTACAGGAAAGAACCAAGTTAGGATGATAGCTAATTACTGCTGGTCACTCAAACGTGAAACAGATGACTCGTCTTATAAACGCAGAAGATCAAGCAAACATTTTTAGCTATAAAGTTATTTAGCATTTTAATGATTAATTTTTTTTTATTTTCAGTCACAATAAAAATTTGAAGTTGAAAGATAATCAAAATGTATGAATTTTTAAATATGGTCATCATCTAAAATAATTTAAATAGTAATAACTCTGTCAATTTCCAACCGATTTTCGATTGAAATAGCTTAATCGACGCAGTACTAAATTCACTTTAATAATATTGTCTTTGATAGGTACCTTTCTGAATTAAGACTATCGTAAAATCGTAGTCAAAGTTTCAAAATTAATTTTTTTTTATTAAGTAACGATTTTTTTTCTCTGTAGCTTCGTCAGTTCTCGATGAGTTATACGCCATTAAAATAGTGATTTGTCACCTTTCAAAATATATAAACAACTTTTGAATCGGATGAAAATTCGCAAAGGTATTGATGATTGACTAGCGAATGACCTCAAAAACAGTTTTTTGGCCCTAAAATGAGATTTTGGGGGTGTTTCGCAAATTTCAAGTATACAGTTTTTCTTAGTTTTATAAGGCCTAACGCCTAGGCTAGGTCTCTTTCAAAGTTCATTTTCAGTGTTACACAGTGTAATTGTACCAGGAAGGATCCAATCTTTAATTATTTCCAGTAAAGTGGTTTTATCCCTACTCTCCACTGGAACCAGAAAGCATTTATTTGTCTCTCTTTCATCTCCTCCAAAAACCCAATGGCCCTCGACGGCGTACCCTCTATGGTATTTTCTTTTCCCTAACTTGCTTTCATCAATTTCAATGATGATGACAGCGCCTCAAATTTGCGTTTTATTTAAAATAAATTTATTGTATACAACCTCACGGCAGAAGCTGCACCAGTCAACGGCTGCCGGTCGGCTTAATTCCGCTTCTTTCATTATGGCGTCTTGTGTGTAGTTTAATACCCACATGTAAGCAAACAGAATTAGTTGCCTAACCGAATGCTTTGATTTGGATAAAAAACTGCCTTTTCGCAAGGAAATTGTTGTGTTGCAATTTTGTTTTTTTTTATCACAAATTTTTTTCCGGCATCTATAAGTGATAATAATTGTTTAATTTAAATTTAATTTTCATGTAACGTGTTTTATATACATATTACCTCCACATATGTATATCCGTCTATGCTTTCAGGTGATTTATTTACTAGTTGTAATATATGTCCATTTGGACATAAGTATTCACCTTCTTTCGGAATCAGTTTCCAATGCACTAATTCATTCAAAATTATTTCATTTAATTTAATATCATCACTGAAATTAAATAATTTAATTTAAATTGTACGCGGACATTGTAAGTAGTTTATTTCACTGTTCAAAATTACAACAAAAGTAAACCATCTTCGTCCTGTTATTATTAACAGTTATATACGGAGAATTTAAGAATATGTATCTGGTTGCCAACTTTAAAATATCATGTAATTTTTTATAGTATTATATATCAAATTAAAGGTATTTTTATTGGCTTTTAGACATATTTATTTTTACACATTGTTAATACCTTTGCTTCAGAATTTGGCTTTGACAGATAAATTAAAGAACTGATGTTATATGAGCCCTGCTTAATACAAGGCGAGAGAAGTGAAGCAAAGCAAAGTGACGCAAAATCATGGGCAACTCCTATATTTTTACGCTTTGACAATCAGCTGTTTACATCCAAAAATAATAGAATAGAAGATTGCGACAATCAAACTCAGCACCCGGATTCCAGCAATCGCTATCGCTAAAACTCCATCGCCAAAAAATGGTAAATGAATTTTAGCAACTTTTAGCGATTTTCGCGATTCTATCATAAAAAAGCGACTCTGAAAATCTCCAAAAATCTCCATTTTTAGTTAATTTTTGGCCGATTTTAGCGATGAAGAAAATTAACCCGGATAAAGTGAGTGAACAGTTTTTGACAGCTCAAAAAGCTAACATTGCGATTCCAGTGTATTTTTCATCGCTAAAAATCTCTATCTTTCGTTTAAAAGGCTGATAATTTGGCGACGAAGAAAAGTTGGTGCTAAAATAAAATTAACAAAATATAGGTGATATTTACAATGCAGTTTGTTCAAAATACTCAATTAAATTTAAAAAAAATTTTAATTAATGGAAAACGGCAAAAGTAAACGAGTGACAAAGGAGCAGAAATATATGCTCGTTCAATATTTAGAGGAAAACAGGGAATTTGCTTACGACATTTATGGAAAACATACCATCGTAAATGATATCGTTAAAGTTTTTTTTTTAAATTCACAAATGACACTGGTTGTAAAAGTTTGCTGGAGCAGTGGAACCTCCATACCCAGAAATTAAATGCGTGCGGAGGAGCTGTTAAAGATGGTGAAGGATGGAAAAGAGCGGGGATGAATATGAGGTAAATAATTTTGAGAATCTAGAAAGCATTATGATTCTTAATATTGTTTCCAAATAATATTAGGAGCAAGGCCAAACAAAAATCGCAGGACTTACGAAATGCAATGGAGCGAAGCGGTGTCAACTCATCTATTAGCGATAAGCATTTAAACAGCCTAGATGAGCGTATCATTGGCGTGATGACCACAGTGGCAGTTGTCGGTCAAATGGAAGTGAGTGAGCTACTGGTGAGTTGAGAGCGTTTATAAAAGGCTATATTTATTTATTTATTTAAGTTATTAATCTACAGTACAAAGTACCTTACAGACTAAGAAAAATAATATAGAGTGGCCAAATTTGGCTAATATAATACTAGCAATTAATATCAATACCATGCTAAGCTTTTGAACCTAGAGTTTTCACAAAATTATTTCTAGATAAAGCGAAATCAAGTACGCTCGAATTAGATAATGCATTAAATTCCCGAAGTGCACGAGCTATTGGGGCGTTACTTGCAAAGTTAGTCTTAAAGTTCTCTACGTAAAAAGGGAAAAAATTGCGAAGATTTCTTTGTGGAACATTAAAGCTAATCCGCTCAAGTAAAACAGGGCAATCCGTGATGCCATTAATAATATTGAAAGTGAACGAAAGTGAAAGGACAGTCCTTCTCTTTTCTAGAGGCTCCAGGCTAATTAGCATAAGCCGCGAAGCATAGGAAGGAACAGGAGCCTCAAATCGTAGGGAACGTAAAGCTTGCTTAAGAAAGATTTTTTGAACACGCTCAATTCTGCTTATCGAAAATTGGTCATAAGGTCTCCAAATTATAACGGCATACTCTAAGTGTGACCGGACAAGAGCTGTAAATAATAGTTTGAAGGTATATGGATCGGAAAATTCAGATGTATTGCGACGAATGAAACCCAGAACTGAGTAAGCTTTTGTAAGAATAAAAGTAATATGATTATGGAAAGAAAGTTTTGAGTCGAATATAACTCCGAGATACTTAAACTCCATAACATTTTGTAGTACATAACTAGCGATGGTGTATGATGTGCTAGAAACGTTATGTCGCCTCGAGAATGATAAATGAAAACATTTTTTAATATTCACGGAGAGACGCGACTTAACGCACCAACGATGAAGATTGTTCAGATCTCCTTGAAGCCTCTGAGCATCCACTGAATTCTGCACAGTTGAAAAATATTTTTAAATCATCAGCATAGAGCAGAAACTTTGAAGAAGAAAAGCAACTGCTGATGTCGTTGATAAAAAGAACAAAGAGTAGTGGCCCCAAGATGCTCCCTTGGGGAACACCTGAAGCGGCAACAAACAGGTTCGACAAAACACCTTCGATTGACACCACGCAACATCTATCCGACAGATAAGATTTAAGCCATTGCAGAAAGGTGGAGTGAAAGCCCAAGCAAGCTAACTTATTTGTAAGAACGCTATGCGATACACTATCAAACGCCTTAGAGAAGTCTGCATATATACAATCGACTTGTAGTCCTTTCAAAAACGATGACATACAGTATTCACAAAAAACAGCAATATTAGTGGCTGTGGAGCGACCAGTGACAAAACCATGTTGTTCTGGTATAATTAAAGATTTCACCGCAAAATAAATCTTGTCCTTGACAATGCATTCGAAAAGCTTTGAGATGCTAGACAGCTTGGCAATTGGCCTATAGTTCCGAACATAATTTTTCTTTCCACTTTTAAAAAAAGGCGTAATGGCTGTATATTTCCATTAATTCAGAAAAATACCTGAAGACAGAGATTTATTAAAAATAATCTGAAGAGGAATTGCTAATGCCGGACAGTTCTTCAGCAAGCTAGCTGATAGCCCGTCTGAGTCTGTTTGAGTCGAAGGCTTCAGGGAAACCAACCCCATGGTAATGTCTTCGAATGAAAAAAGTAACGAGCCAATGTTAAGAATTGAAGAAATCTCCGAAAAGTCCGGAGACTCCTCCTCCTAAAGAATTCAGCCAATAGATTAGCTGCTTCGGCAGGTGTACTAGCAACTTTTTTTATTCAGACACACCGCGGTAGGTACACTAGAGCACGACTTTTTTGACTTTACGAACCTCCAAAACGACTTCGGATTAGCTTTGATGTTCCGCTCAGTGCGATTGATATAAATTTTGTAGAGCCGGTTATCCAAAGACTTAAATTCCTTCTGAAAATGTTGGAATTTTACGAAGAGTGCGTGGTTATGAGTTGCTTTAAATTTCTTAAGGTACTTGTTTTTGAGATTCTTTAGTTTTTTTAATTGCTTATTATGCCAAGGAGAGTGATAACATCGCTTCTTTTTTAAAGGAATATAATTAGTGCAAAATTCATGCATCAGTGTCTTAAACGAAGAAAAACAACTGTGAGTATCCAAGTCAGATAATAATTCATCCCAATTAAATTCTAAGAGAGAATCGTTTAAACTTGGAAAATCACAGGATGCATAATCAAAAGCAGTTACGTCACCAATCGACAGTGGTAAAAACTCAAAAAACAATAACTTAATATCTAAGGGCACATGATGTATACCAGCATCTGATAATGGAGAAATACATTTTGAAATGCTGTAGTTAATATTATCAGTTACGAAGATAAGATCTAATAATCTGTTTAACTGATTAAAAATACCATTAACTTGCTTAAGGTTTATGCTAAGAAAACTATCAATAACGAGAGATTCTGGCGGAGTAACAATATTATTAGCTGTGAGGCCTGCATTATAAGAGTTTGAGATACTACACCATCTAATGTTACATAAATTAAAATCCCCTAATACGCAAAGATGACTATCGATTATTTCATCTAACACCAGAGCAGTAATTTTATCCACATGCGCCTTATAGAGTTCCAGGTTACTATTAGGTGGGATATATGAGGCAAATAAATATAAGCAGCCATATGAATTGGAGCCAATGATGCATACACAAAGTTGATCCAGCAGTGAGTCGCAGTTTTTGAGGGTGACTAAAAACGCACGGTACTTTCTTTTGACGGAAATCAGAACGCCACCACCTCTTAAGCAGCCAGTCTTAACAGCATCGCGATCTTTACGAAATACATCATACTGATTTAAATCAAAGAAGTGTTCTTTTTTTTAATAAGATTTATGTTTACAATGAAATTTTGAATACAAATTCTTTTAAGTTTGTTACTTTATGAATTAAACGAAAAAAACAACAAAAATATTTCAAAATAGTTGATCTAATCAAATCTAATCAAAACTAATCGAGAAATCTGATCGATTTTTTTTTTTATTATATATGCTAGTCGTCGGCAATCGCCATTAGATTTTTGATTAGTTCTAATCTAATCAATTAGTAATCTAAAATATTAAAGAATCAAAAAAATCTAATGATTAGATTATTTTATTTTTCTAATCATAATGATTTCTAATTCAATTAAACCAGTGAACAATCCTTTCACTGTCAAATCAATCCATGGTACAGATGTAATTAATGAAAGATGCATAATAAATATGTTCAACAAAGAATGCAAAATTTTTTATTTTTCCCAGTTTAAAGACATTTGATGGCATTATAGGGTTCGACCTATTAAAAGAAGTAAATGGCACCATTGATTTAAAGAGTGGTACTTTTAGTTATGACGGGGCAAGGAAAAACTCTTGTACTACTACTGCTCGGACGTTAACAAGTTAATAGAAACACACAAGGATAATACAGATGTCTCTACTTTGCTAAAGCATCATGCTAAAGTTTTCGCTGATCCGAATGGAGCAATACCCTACAATACCAGCACAGTAGGTTCGATAAGGACCGTGGATGATTTACCTGTCTACTCAAAGAGTTACCCATTCCCCAATGCTTCAGCGGAATTTTTCAATGAGGAGATATCAAATCTGTTGCGTGATGGAACCATAAAGCCATCTCGTTACCCATATAACAATCCAATTTGGGTTGTGGATAAGAAAGGAGTGGACGAAAAAGGCAACTATAAATCACGTCTCGTAATTGACTTTAGGAAATTAAATACAAAGACAATGAGCTATAAATATCCGATTCCAGACACTTCCGTGATTCTGGAAAATATGGGAAGTGCAAGATTTTCCTCGACAATAGACCTTAAATCAGGATTTCACTAAATAAAGCTTGCGGAAAAGGATAGGGAGAAAACGGCTTTCTCGGCCAACAACGGAAAGTACGAGTTTTGTAGGCTTCTCTTTGGCCTGAAAAATGCCCCTAGTATTTTCCAGAGAGCAATTGACGATATCCTGAGAGATGAAATTGAGAAAACATGTCATGTTTACATAGACGATGTTATCATTTTCTCTCAAACCGCCGAACAACATGGTAAGGATATTGATCGCATCCTGACAAAACTATTCAATGCTAATATGCGCGTTTCCGCAGAGAAATCCAAATTTCTTTCAGGAAAGTGTTGAATTTCTTCGCTTCACGGTATCCAAAGATGCAATCAAGACATGCCCCAACAAAGTAAAGGACGTTTTAGACTTTTCGGTTCCAAAATCATTACGAGCTTTACGCTCATTCTTAGAATTAGCCGGATATTATCGACGGTGAGTTCGAGGTTCGAATCTTAGTCAGGGCAACCAAATTCTTAATAATAGAAAAAGTTTTTTCTAATAGCGGTCACCTATCGGCAGGCCATGGAAAACCTCCGAGGGCATTTCTGCCATGAAAAAGCTTCTCATTAAATACATCTGCCGTTCGGAGTCGGCACAAAACAGTAGGTCCCTCCATTTGTGGTATAATATATAGACGCATAGCACAAATGGTAGAAGATGCTCTGCCAAACACTGAGCTATATAGTGTACGCGCCAAAAATATTATTATTATAACGGGTGTTTTTTTTAGGGGTATAGAACTTCGAATTGAAATAAAACACAAGAAAATCGTTTTAAGGTCCATCAGTTTAGCTTTATTGGAAGGATAATTTTATGCCATTAATGTTTAAATATGATTTCGGGCATGTGGCCGCCGCGGCTGGCTCGAATAAAGCCAATTCTACAGGTCCAATTTTCAACCACTTTTTCGAGCATATGGGGCCGTATGTCGGCAATAACGCCACGAATGTTGGCTTCCAATTCCCCTAACGTTTCTGGTTTGTTGGTGTAGACGAGCGACTTCACATATCCCCAAAGAAAATAATCCAATGGTGTCAAATCACACGATCTTGGTGGCCAATTGACAGGTCCATTCCGCGAAATTATGCGCTCAGCGAATGTTTCCTTCAATAAATCGATTGTGACATGCGCTGTGTGGCATGTAGCGCCGTCTTGTTGGAACCACAACTCATCCACATTCATGCCATCCAATTCGGGAACAAAATAGTGGGTTATCATGGCTCTATACCGGTCTCCATTAACGGTAACTGCCTCTCCAGCATTATTGCGGAAGAAGTATGGCCCAATGACTCCACCAGCCCATAGAGCACACCAAACAGTCAGTTTTTGTGGATGTAATGGCGTTTCAAGGGTCTCATGAGGATTCTCTGCACTCCAAATGCGGCAATTTTGCTTCTTGACGTAGCCATTCAACCAAAAATGAGCCTCATCACTGAACAAAATTTTGCGATGAAAATCAGCATCGAGATCAATCTCATTTTCGGCCCATACACCAAAATCACGACGCATTGCATGGTCTCGCGGCTTTAATTCTTGCACAAGCTGGATCTTGTAAGGTCGCAAGCCAAGATCTTTGCGCAAAATCTTCCATAAAGTTGATGGACAAAGCTCCAATTGCTGTGCACGGTGGCGAATCGATTCATTCGGGTCCTCTTCAACACTTTCCTCTACAGCGGCAATTGTTTCTTCGGTGCGCACTGTTCGACGTCTCTGCGGATGCGTATTATCACATAGAGTAAACGTAGTGCGAAAACGATCCATGGTTAACCGAATTAATTGCTCTGATGAACGATTATGTCGACCATAAAATGGACGGAGCTCACGGTAAACTTCGCGAACTGAACCATTATTTTCGAAATAAATTTGCACAATTTGCAAGCGTTGTTCTTTTGTCAACCTGTTCATGATGAAATGGCAAACCAAACTGAACATAAATGACATTAGAGTTGCCAGATTTGACCACAAAATGCCAGTTTTATCTCTATTCGAAAAACAAACCTGTAAAAAAAACACCCTTTATATGCTTCGATTGCAAAGCCTTTAACGAAACACTTACGAGGGGAAAACGGAAATATAGGAGCTCACCAGTCAAAAAAAATTTCAATAAATCTTGACGAAGAAGCAATGAACGCATTTAATAAAATAAAAAAATATCCTTGCATCGGAAGACATACTGCTTCTTTATCCTGATTACAGACAAACTTTTGATCTGACAACAGATGCCTCTTCATATGCCATAGGCGCCGTTCTGTCACAGAATGGAAGACCTATCACCATGATTTCTAGAACCCATTCCCACAATCGCACGTTAAACGACTACTAGAAAATTACGCTAATGAAATATTACAACTATTGGACGCGGTTAAACTACACCATCGGTACGCCATTTTTATTAATATTTTTGGGACAGCCTTGAAATACATAACAGGGACTCTGGACTCTGACGACTTTCAAACGCTCGAGACCAGAACCAGTTAACATTGACTGTAAATAAGTTATTACAAAATGCAAAAAATACCCAAATAGATACCTCTTTTGTCTAGCTTCCACCAGAAATAGAGCTGTGATAATGGAATTGGAAACCATTATAACATCAGTCACGCTAGGCAACATGAATATTATCAACCCAATCCTACTAAATGGTATGGAGATTAATGGTTTGTTAGCTCTCTACAAATCTACAAAACTCTACAAATATTAGCATAAGTGATTTATTGTCCATTTCTAAAATTAAGATATGAATTGCATTTATTTCCTAATTAAATATCCGAAAATAGATAGATTTTGTTATAATGTAAAGTTGCTGCCCGTGATCCACGAAGGGAAAATTATTTCTCTAGAGCGGCCATTATAGCTGAATGTACAGGAAAATACATTCCACTGTACAACTGCAAGGAAGCCGTAACAGCACACTTTTTTCAACCACTGAAAGAATGCCCCTGTGCGCTGCAACTGCTTAACCAACACTCTGCGAAATGTAAGCCAAAATCCGTTGATAATAGTAGTGTTCTCGAAGTCAATAGTTTGTAACAAACTATCACGTTTTGGCGTTCTTGTACGCAAAAACTTGCAAGAAACTTGGAAAGTAGGGGAAATCGAGAGAGCGAATCGACATTTCATTTTGAGGGGAAGTTGATAATTTTTACTGAACAAATTTTTGCCAGTAAAAACTTGCAAGTGGAAAAGCAGCTGATCAAAAGCAGCTGATTGCTATTTGGATAATTTGGAAATTTTTGTTTAAGAGTTTTAAAGGCGAAAATTATAAAATGTGGGTATCAAACTTGCAAGAAGCAAGTACAAGTTCCTTTGGTTAAGCTTCGTTAGTGGAATGTTTCAGGAAAACACTAATACAAAGTTTTTCATTTTGTATATTTGGATGAGGACAAAAATTCAATCAGCTGTTCGTCAAACTTGCAAGTTTTTACTGGTTTTCCGTTCTTGTACTTTTTGGTATATTTTTCACTCTGAGAGCGAACGTTGTCAAATTCTAAGAAATTTCTTTACTGGATAATTCTTACTGGAGAAGTACGAGTACAGACCTAATAACAGGACGAAGATGGTTTACTTTTATTGTAATTTTGAAAAGTGAAATAAACTACTTACAATGTCCGCGTACAATTTAAATTAAATTATTTAATTTCAGTGATGATATTAAATTAAATGAAATAATTTTGAATGAATTAGTGCATTGGAAACTGATTCCGAAAGAAGGTGAATACTTATGTCCAAATGGACATATATTACAACTAGTAAATAAATCACCTGAAAGCATAGACGGATATATGTGGAGGTAATATGTATATAAAACACGTTACATGAAAATTAAATTTAAATGAAACAATTATTATCACTTATAGATGCCGGAAAAAAATATGTGACAAAAAAAAACAAAATTGCAACACAACAATTTCCTTGCGAAAAGGCAGTTTTTTATTCAAATCAAAGCTTTCGGTTAGGCAAATAATTCTGTTTGCTTACATGTGGGTATTAAACTACACACAAGACGCCATAATGAAAGAAGCGGAATTAAGCCGACCGGCAGCCGTTGACTGGTGCAGCTTCTGCCGTGAGGTTGTATACAATAAATTTATTTTAAATAAAACGCAAATTGGAGGCGCTGTCATCATCATTGAAATTGATGAAAGCAAGTTAGGGAAAAGAAAATACCATAGAGGGTACGCCGTCGAGGGCCATTGGGTTTTTGGAGGAGATGAAAGAGAGATAAATAAATGCTTTCTGGTTCCAGTGGAGAGTAGGGATAAAACCACTTTACTGGAAATAATTAAAGATTGGATCCTTCCTGGTACAATTATAGTATCCGACTTTTGGAAGGTAAAAAAAAACATTAAAATAAATATTAAAAATGTAAATAACTTTTTCAGGCTTATGATTGTCTGAAAGATGAAGGATACATTCACTTTAAAGTGAATAATTCTATTCATTTTAAAGACCCGGAAACAAATCAACACACAAACACGATAGAAGGTTTGTGGCGGCATGTTAAGCATTCTATGCCTCATTACCATAGGAGCCAAAAACATTTTAGTGGCTACTTAGCTAAATTTATGTTTATTAGGTTTTGTAGTGGTAATAATTTAGATCATTTTACTACTATTTTAAATTACGCTGGGGATCTTTATAATCCTCTCAAGCCTGAAGAAGACCAAGTAGGTGATGATGAACAAAACTATGAAATCGAAATAAATTTAAAAAAATATTAATAGCTTTTTTATTTAATTTTTAAATCCGTCTTTGGAATACCCTGCCCGCGGCGATAAGCTTTTTGAAAAATACTAACCATTTTAAAAACGAAGTAATGCGTCATTTTGCCAAATGAATATTATAGGTCTCTACCTCTCTTCCTGTCTTTTTCCTCGCCATCTTTCGTCTCTTCTCATTTTTTAATATTTATTCTCTTTGTATGCTCTAATATGTAATATGTACTAGCTATAAGTTTATATTTTAGATTGTAAGATATCATACACTGTAAATATAACTACTGGTTGTTGTGTGTGATTAATTAAATAAAATAAATAAAATAAGTAAATAAGTATACAACAGTATTTCCGCGCAGAACACCTATCCAGGTGAGCGGCCTTCGGCCGCGCTTTAAAAAAATAACTCCGGCCGGACATACTTCGGCTACGCCATCAGTATTTCCGCGCAGAACACCTTTCCGCGTGAGCGGCCTTCTGGCGCGCTTTAAAAAATAACCCTGGCCGGACACACTCCGGCTACGCCATCAACAGTATTTCCGCGCAGAACACCTTTCTTACAAACTTTAAGTTTTAATATATAAAATTATACATCAAATTAAAGGTATTTTTATATATATAATTTATATAAACATATATACATATATCAAATAAAAGGTAATTTAGTTATCTTTTATATTTTTGAAATATTATAATATAATAATATAATTTTGGCACTTACACTATATAGCTCAGTGTTTGGCCGAGCTTCTCCTACCATTTGTGGTGTGCGTCTTTATATTGTATCACATATGGAGGGACCTGCAGTTTTGTGCCGACTCCAAACGGCAGATGTATTTAATGAGAAGCTTTTTCATTATTGATAGTTTTCTTAGCATAAACCTTAAGCAAGTTAATGGTATTTTTAATCAGTTAAACAGATTATTAGATCTTATCTTCGTAACTGATAATATTAACTACAGCATTTCAAAATGTATTTCTCCATTATCAGATGCTGGTATACATCATGTGCCCTTAGATATTAAGTTATTGTTTTATGAGTTTTTACCACTGTCGATTGGTGACGTAACTGCTTTTGATTATGCATCCTGTGAGTTTCCAAGTTTAAACGATTCTCTCTTAGAATTTAATTGGGATGAATTATTATCTGACTTGGATACTCACAGTTGTTTTTCTTCGTTTAAGACACTGATGCATGAATTTTGCACTAATTATATTCCTTTTTAAAAGAAGCGATGTTATCACTCTCCTTGGCATAATAAGCAATTAAAAAAACTAAAGAATCTCAAAAACAAGTACCTTAAGAAATTTAAAGCAACTAATAACCACGCACTCTTCGTAAAATTCCAACATTTTCAGAAGGAATTTAAGTCTTTGGATAACCGGCTCTAAAAAAAGTATATCAATCGCACTGAGCGGAGCATCAAAGCTAATCCGAAGTCGTTTTGGAGGTTCGTAAAGTCAAAAAAGTCGTGCTCTAGTGTACCTACCGCGGTGTGTCTGGATAAAAAAGTTGCTAGTACACCTGCCGAAGCAGCTAATATATTTGCTGCATTCTTTAGGAGGAGGAGTCTCCGGACTTTTCTTCGGAGATTTCTTCAATTCTTAACATTGGCTCGTTACTTTTTTCATTCGAAGACATTACCATGGGGTTGGTTTCCCTGAAGCCTTCGACTCAAACAGACTCTGACGGGCTATCAGCTAGCTTGCTGAAGAACTGTCCGGCATTAGCAATTCCTCTTCAGATTATTTTTAATAAATCTCTGTCTTCAGGTATTTTTCTGAATGAATGGAAATATACAGCCATTACGCCTTTTTTTTAAAGTGGAAAGAAAAATGATGTTCGGCACTATAGGCCAATTGCCAAGCTGTCTAGCATCTCAAAGCTTTTCGAATGCATTGTCAAGGACAAGATTTATTTTGCGGTGAAATCTTTAATTATACCACAACTGGTCACTGGTCACTGGTCGCTCCACAGCCACTAATCTTGCTGTTTTTAGTGAATACTGTATGTCATCGTTTTTGAAAGGACTACAAGTCGATTGTATATATGCAGACTTCTCTAAGGCGTTTGATAGTGTATCGCATAGCGTTCTTACAAATAAGTTAGCTTGCTTGGGCTTTCACTCCACCTTTCTGCAATGGCTTAAATCTTATCTGTCGGATAGATGTTGCGTGGTGTCAATCGAAGGTGTTTTGTCGAACCACTTTGTTGCCGCTTCAGGTGTTCCCCAAGGGAGCATCTTGGGGCCACTACTCTTTGTTCTTTTTATCAACGACATCAGCAGTTGCTTTTCTTCTTCAAAGTTTCTGCTCTATGCTGATGATTTAAAAATATTTTTCAACTGTGCAGAATTCAGTGGATGCTCAGAGGCTTCAAGGAGATCTGAACAATCTTCATCGTTGGTGCGTTATGTCGCGTCTCTCCGTGAATATTAAAAAATGTTTTCATTTATCATTCTCGAGGCGACATAACGTTTCTAGCACATCATACACCATCGCTAGTTATGTACCACAAAATGTTACGGAATTTAAGGATCTCGGAGTTATATTCGACTCAAAACTTTCTTTCCATAATCATATTACTTTTATTTTTACAAAAGCTTACTCAGTTCTGGGTTTCATTCGTCGCAATACATCTGAATTTTCCGATCCATATACCTTCAAACTATTATTTACAGCTCTTGTCCGGTCACACTTAGAGTATGCCGTTATAATTTGGAGACCTTATGACCAATTTTCGATAAGCAGAATTGAGCGTGTTCAAAAAATCTTTCTTAAGCAAGCTTTACGTTCCCTACGATTTGAGGCTCCTGTTCTTTCCTATGCTTCGCGGCTTATGCTAATTAGCCTGGAGCCTCTAGAAAAGAGAAGGACTGTCCTTTCACTTTCGTTCACTTTCAATATTATTAATGGCATCACTGATTGCCCTGTTTTACTTGAGCGGATTAGCTTTAATGTTCCACAAAGAAGTCTTCGCAATTTTTTCCCTTTTTACGTAGAGAACTTTAAGACTAACTTTGCAAGTAACGCCCCAATAGCTCGTGCACTTCGGGAATTTAATGCATTATCTAATTCGAGCGTACTTGATTTCGCTTTATCTATAAATAATTTTGTGAAAACTCTAGGTTCAATAGCTTAGCATGGTATTAATATTTATTGCTAGTATTATATTAGCCAAATTTATTTTTCTTAGTCTGTAAGGTACTTTGTACTGTAGATTAATAACTTAAATAAATAAATAAATATAGCCTTTTATAAACGCTCTCAACTCACCAGTAGCTCACTCACTTCCATTTGACCGACAACTGCCACTGTGGTCATCACGCCAATGATACGCTCATCTAGGCTGTTTAAATGCTTATCGCTAATAGATGAGTTGACACCGCTTCGCTCCATTGCATTTCGTAAGTCCTGCGATTTTTGTTTGGCCTTGCTCCTAATATTATTTGGAAACAATATTAAGAATCAATGCTTTCTAGATTCTCAAAGTTATTTACCTCATATTAATCCCCGCTCTTTTCCATCCTTCACCATCTTTAACAGCTCCTCCGCACGCATTTAATTTCTGGGTATGGTGGTTCCACTGCTCCAGCAAACTTTTACAACCAGTGTCATTTGTGAATTAAAAAAAAAAACTTTAACGATATCATTTACGATGGTATATTTTCCATAAATGTCGTAAGCAAATTCCCTGTTTTCCTCTAAATATTGAACGAGCATATATTTCTGCTCCTTTGTCACTCGTTTACTTTTGCCGTTTTCCATTAATTACAATTTTTTTTAAATTTAATTGAGTATTTTGAACAAACTGCATTGTAAATATCACCTATATTTTGTTAATTTTATTTTAGCACCAACTTTTCTTCGTCGCCAAATTCTCAGCCTTTTAAACGAAAGATAGAGATTTTTAGCGATGAAAAATACACTGGAATCGCAATGTTAGCTTTTTGAGCTGTCAAAAACTGTTTACTCACTTTATCCGGGTTAATTTTCTTCATCGCTAAAATCGGCCAAAAATTAACTAAAAATGGAGATTTTCAGAGTCGCTTTTTTATGATAATATCGCGAAAATCGCTAAAAGTTGCTAAAATTCATTTAGCACTTTTTGGCGATGGAGTTTTAGCGATAGCGATTGCTGGAATCCGGGTGCTGAGTTTGATTGTCGCAATCTTCTATTCT
Source organism: Philophylla caesio (assembly GCA_963971545.1). NCBI lineage: Eukaryota > Metazoa > Arthropoda > Insecta > Diptera > Tephritidae > Philophylla > Philophylla caesio. Next base: position 11,495,664 of record OZ020605.1, read on the forward strand.
ATTATTTTTGGATGTAAACAGCTGATTGTCAAAGCGTAAAAATATAGGAGTTGCCCATGATTTTGCGTCACTTTGCTTTGCTTCACTTTTCTCGCCTTGTATTAAGCAGGGCTCATATAACATCAGTTCTTTAATTTATCTGTCAAAGCCAAATTCTGAAGCAAAGGTATTAACAATGTGTAAAAATAAATATGTCTAAAAGCCAATAAAAATACCTTTAATTTGATATATAATACTATAAAAAATTACATGATATTTTAAAGTTGGCAACCAGATACATATTCTTAAATTCTCCGTATATAACTGTTAATAATAACAGGACGAAGATGGTTTACTTTTATTGTAATTTTGAAAATAAACTACTTACAATGTCCGCGTACAATTTAAATTAAATTATTTAATTTCAGTGATGATATTAAATTAAATGAAATAATTTTGAATGAATTAGTGCATTGGAAACTGATTCCGAAAGAAGGTGAATACTTATGTCCAAATGGACATATATTACAACTAGTAAATAAATCACCTGAAAGCATAGACGGATATACATATGTGGAGGTAATATGTATATAAAACACGTTACATGAAAATTAAATTTAAATTAAACAATTATTATCACTTATAGATGCCGGAAAAAAATATGTGATAAAAAAAAACAAAATTGCAACACAACAATTTCCTTGCGAAAAGGCAGTTTTTTATCCAAATCAAAGCATTCGGTTAGGCAACTAATTCTGTTTGCTTACATGTGGGTATTAAACTACACACAAGACGCCATAATGAAAGAAGCGGAATTAAGCCGACCGGCAGCCGTTGACTGGTGCAGCTTCTGCCGTGAGGTTGTATACAATAAATTTATTTTAAATAAAACGCAAATTTGAGGCGCTGTCATCATCATTGAAATTGATGAAAGCAAGTTAGGGAAAAGAAAATACCATAGAGGGTACGCCGTCGAGGGCCATTGGGTTTTTGGAGGAGATGAAAGAGAGACAAATAAATGCTTTCTGGTTCCAGTGGAGAGTAGGGATAAAACCACTTTACTGGAAATAATTAAAGATTGGATCCTTCCTGGTACAATTATAGTATCCGACTTTTGGAAGGTAAAAAAAAAACATTAAAATAAATATTAAAAATGTAAATAACTTTTTTATAAAACTTTTTGAGGCTTATGATTGTCTGAAAGATGAAGGATACATTCACTTTAAAGTGAATAATTCTATTCATTTTAAAGACCCGGAAACAAATCAACACACAAACACGATAGAAGGTTTGTGGCGGCATGTTAAGCATTCTATGCCTCATTACCATAGAAGCCAAAAACATTTTAGTGGCTACTTAGCTAAATTTATGTTTATTAGGTTTTGTAGTAGTAATAATTTAGATCATTTTACTACTATTTTAAATTACGCTGGGGATCTTTATAATCCTCTCAAGCCTGAAGAAGACCAAGAAGGTGATGATGAACAAAACTATGAAATCGAAATTAATTTAAAAAAATATTAATAGCTGTTTTATTTAATTTTTAAATCCGTCTTTGGAATACCCTGCCCGCGGCGATAAGATTTTTGAAAAATACTAACCATTTTAAAAACGAAGTAATGCGTCATTTTGCCAAATGAATATTATAGGTCTCTACCTCTCTTCCTGTCTTTTTCCTCGCCATCTTTCGTCTCTTCTCATTTTTTAATATTTATTCTCTTTGTATGCTCTAATATGTAATATGTACTAGCTATAAGTTTATATTTTAGATTGTAAGATATCATACACTGTAAATATAACTACTGGTTGTTGTGTGTGATTAATTAAATAAAATAAATAAAATAAGTAAATAGGTATACAACAGTATTTCCGCGCAGAACACCTATCCAGGTGAGCGGCCTTCGGCCGCGCTTTAAAAAAATAACTCTGGCCGGACATACTTCGGCTACGCCATCAACAGTATTTCCGCGCAGAACACCTTTCCGCGTGAGCGGCCTTCTGGCGCGCTTTAAAAAATAACCCTGGCCGGACACACTCCGGCTACGCCATCAACAGTATTTCCGCGCAGAACACCTTTCTCACAAACTTTAAGTTTTAATATATAAAATTATACATCAAATTAAAGGTATTTTTATATATATAATTTATATAAACATATATATATCAAATAAAAGGTCATTTAGTTATCTTTTATATTTTTGAAATATTATAATATAATAATATAATTTTGGCGCTTACACTATATAGCTCAGTGTTTGGCCGAGCTTCTCCTACCATTTGTGGTGTGCGTCTTTATATTATATCACATATGGAGGGACCTACAGTTTTGTGCCGACTCCAAACGGCAGATGTATTTAATGAGAAGCTTTTTCATTATTGATAGTTTTCTTAGCATAAACCTTAAGCAAGTTAATGGTATTTTTAATCAGTTAAACAGATTATTAGATCTTATCTTCGTAACTGATAATATTAACTACAGCATTTCAAAATGTATTTCTCCATTATCAGATGCTGGTATACATCATGTGCCCTTAGATATTAAGTTATTGTTTTTTGAGTTTTTACCACTGTCGATTGGTGACGTAACTGCTTTTGATTATGCATCCTGTGATTTTCCAAGTTTAAACGATTCTCTCTTAGAATTTAATTGGGATGAATTATTATCTGACTTGGATACTCACAGTTGTTTTTCTTCGTTTAAGACACTGATGCATGAATTTTGCACTAATTATATTCCTTTAAAAAAGAAGCGATGTTATCACTCTCCTTGGCATAATAAGCAATTAAAAAAACTAAAGAATCTCAAAAACAAGTACCTTAAGAAATTTAAAGCAACTCATAACCACGCACTCTTCGTAAAATTCCAACATTTTCAGAAGGAATTTAAGTCTTTGGATAACCGGCTCTACAAAATTTATATCAATCGCACTGAGCGGAACATCAAAGCTAATCCGAAGTCGTTTTGGAGGTTCGTAAAGTCAAAAAAGTCGTGCTCTAGTGTACCTACCGCGGTGTGTCTGAATAAAAAAAGTTGCTAGTACACCTGCCGAAGCAGCTAATCTATTGGCTGAATTCTTTAGGAGGAGGAGTCTCCGGACTTTTCGGAGATTTCTTCAATTCTTAACATTGGCTCGTTACTTTTTTCATTCGAAGACATTACCATGGGGTTGGTTTCCCTGAAGCCTTCGACTCAAACAGACTCTGACGGGCTATCAGCTAGCTTGCTGAAGAACTGTCCGGCATTAGCAATTCCTCTTCAGATTATTTTTAATAAATCTCTGTCTTCAGGTATTTTTCTGAATGAATGGAAATATACAGCCATTACGCCTTTTTTTTAAAGTGGAAAGAAAAATGATGTTCGGCACTATAGGCCAATTGCCAAGCTGTCTAGCATCTCAAAGCTTTTCGAAAGCATTGTCAAGGACAAGATTTGTTTTGCGGTGAAATCTTTAATTATACCACAACTGGTCACTGGTCACTGGTCGCTCCACAGCCACTTATCTTGCTGTTTTTAGTGAATACTGTATGTCATCGTTTTTGAAAGGACTACAAGTCGATTGTATATATGCAGACTTCTCTAAGGCGTTTGATAGTGTATCGCATAGCGTTCTTACAAATAAGTTAGCTTGCTTGGGCTTTCACTCCACCTTTCTGCAATGGCTTAAATCTTATCTGTCGGATAGATGTTGCGTGGTGTCAATCGAAGGTGTTTTGTCGAACCACTTTGTTGCCGCTTCAGGTGTTCCCCAAGGGAGCATCTTGGGGCCACTACTCTTTGTTCTTTTTATCAACGACATCAGCAGTTGCTTTTCTTCTTCAAAGTTTCTGCTCTATGCTGATGATTTAAAAATATTTTTCAACTGTGCAGAATTCAGTGGATGCTCAGAGGCTTCAAGGAGATCTGAACAATCTTCATCGTTGGTGCGTTAAGTCGCGTCTCTCCGTGAATATTAAAAAATGTTTTCATTTATCATTCTCGAGGCGACATAACGTTTCTAGCACATCATACACCATCGCTAGTTATGTTATACAAAATGTTACGGAGTTTAAGGATCTCGGAGTTATATTCGACTCAAAACTTTCTTTCCATAATCATATTACTTTTATTCTTACAAAAGCTTACTCAGTTCTGGGTTTCATTCGTCGCAATACATCTGAATTTTCCGATCCATATACCTTCAAACTATTATTTACAGCTCTTGTCCGGTCACACTTAGAGTATGCCGTTATAATTTGGAGACCTTATGACCAATTTTCGATAAGCAGAATTGAGCGTGTTCAAAAAATCTTTCTTAAGCAAGCTTTACGTTCCCTACGATTTGAGGCTCCTGTTCCTTCCTATGCTTCGCGGCTTATGCTAATTAGCCTGGAGCCTCTAGAAAAGAGAAGGACTGTCCTTTCACTTTCGTTCACTTTCAATTATATTAATGGCATCACTGATTGCCCTGTTTTACTTGAGCGGATTAGCTTTAATGTTCCACAAAGAAGTCTTCGCAATTTTTTCCCTTTTTACGTAGAGAACTTTAAGACTAACTTTGCAAGTAACGCCCCAATAGCTCGTGCACTTCGGGAATTTAATGCATTATCTAATTCGAGCGTACTTGATTTCGCTTTATCTATAAATAATTTTGTGAAAACTCTAGGTTCAATAGCTTAGCATGGTATTAATATTTATTGCTAGTATTATATTAGCCAAATTTATTTTTCTTAGTCTGTAAGGTACTTTGTACTGTAGATTAATAACTTAAATAAATAAATAAATATAGCCTTTTATAAACGCTCTCAACTCACCAGTAGCTCACTCACTTCCATTTGACCGACAACTGCCACTGTGGTCATCACGCCAATGATACGCTCATCTAGGCTGTTTAAATGCTTATCGCTAATAGATGAGTTGACACCGCTTCGCTCCATTGCATTTCGTAAGTCCTGCGATTTTTGTTTGGCCTTGCTCCTAATATTATTTGGAAACAATATTAAGAATCAATGCTTTCTAGATTCTCAAAATTATTTACCTCATATTAATCCCCGCTCTTTTCCATCCTTCACCATCTTTAACAGCTCCTCCGCACGCATTTAATTTCTGGGTATGGTGGTTCCACTGCTCCAGCAAACTTTTACAACCAGTGTCATTTGTGAATTAAAAAAAAAAACTAACGATATCATTTACGATGGTATATTTTCCATAAATGTCGTAAGCAAATTCCCTGTTTTCCTCTAAATATTGAACGAACATATATTTCTGCTCCTTTGTCACTCGTTTACTTTTGCCGTTTTCCATTAATTACAATTTTTTTTAAATTTAATTGAGTATTTTGAACAAACTGCATTGTGAATATCACCTATATTTTGTTAATTTTATTTTAGCACCAACTTTTCTTCGTCGCCAAATTCTCAGCCTTTTAAACGAAAGATAGAGATTTTTAGCGATGAAAAATACACTGGAATCGCAATGTTAGCTTTTTGAGCTGTCAAAAACTGTTTACTCACTTTATCCGGGTTAATTTTCTTCATCGCTAAAATCGGCCAAAAATTAACTAAAAATGGAGATTTTCAGAGTCGCTTTTTTATGATAATATCGCGAAAATCGCTAAAAGTTGCTAAAATTCATTTAGCACTTTTTGGCTATGGAGTTTTAGCGATAGCGATTGCTGGAATCCGGGTGCTGAGTTTGATTGTCGCAATCTTCTATTCTATTATTTTTGGATGTAAACAGCTGATTGTCAAAGCGTAAAAATATAGGAGTTGCCCATGATTTTGCGTCACTTTGCTTTGCTTCACTTTTCTCGCCTTGTATTAAGCAGGGCTCATATAACATCAGTTCTTTAATTTATCTGTCAAAGCCAAATTCTGAAGCAAAGGTATTAACAATGTGTAAAAATAAATATGTCTAAAAGCCAATAAAAATACCTTTAATTTGATATATAATACTATAAAAAATTACATGATATTTTAAAGTTGGCAACCAGATACATATTCTTAAATTCTCCGTATATAACTGTTAATAATAACAGGACGAAGATGGTTTACTTTTATTGTAATTTTGAAAAGTGAAATAAACTACTTACAATGTCCGCGTACAATTTAAATTAAATTATTTAATTTCAGTGATGATATTAAATTAAATGAAATAATTTTGAATGAATTAGTGCATTGGAAACTGATTCCGAAAGAAGGTGAATACTTATGTCCAAATGGACATATATTACAACTAGTAAATAAATCACCTGAAAGCATAGACGGATATACATATGTGGAGGTAATATGTATATAAAACACGTTACATGAAAATTAAATTTAAATTAAACAATTATTATCACTTATAGATGCCGGAAAAAAATTTGTGATAAAAAAAAACAAAATTGCAACACAACAATTTCCTTGCGAAAAGGCAGTTTTTTATCCAAATCAAAGCATTCGGTTAGGCAACTAATTCTGTTTGCTTACATGTGGGTATTAAACTACACACAAGACGCCATAATGAAAGAAGCGGAATTAAGCCGACCGGCAGCCGTTGACTGGTGCAGCTTCTGCCGTGAGGTTGTATACAATAAATTTATTTTAAATAAAACGCAAATTTGAGGCGCTGTCATCATCATTGAAATTGATGAAAGCAAGTTAGGGAAAAGAAAATACCATAGAGGGTACGCCGTCGAGGGCCATTGGGTTTTTGGAGGAGATGAAAGAGAGACAAATAAATGCTTTCTGGTTCCAGTGGAGAGTAGGGATAAAACCACTTTACTGGAAATAATTAAAGATTGGATCCTTCCTGGTACAATTATAGTATCCGACTTTTGGAAGGTAAAAAAAAAGATTAAAATAAATATTAAAAATGTAAATAACTTTTTTATAAAACTTTTTGAGGCTTATGATTGTCTGAAAGATGAAGGATACATTCACTTTAAAGTGAATAATTCTATTCATTTTAAAGACCCGGAAACAAATCAACACACAAACACGATAGAAGGTTTGTGGCGGCATGTTAAGCATTCTATGCCTCATTACCATAGAAGCCAAAAACATTTTAGTGGCTACTTAGCTAAATTTATGTTTATTAGGTTTTGTAGTAGTAATAATTTAGATCATTTTACTACTATTTTAAATTACGCTGGGGATCTTTATAATCCTCTCAAGCCTGAAGAAGACCAAGAAGGTGATGATGAACAAAACTATGAAATCGAAATTAATTTAAAAAAATATTAATAGCTGTTTTATTTAATTTTTAAATCCGTCTTTGGAATACCCTGCCCGCGGCGATAAGATTTTTGAAAAATACTAACCATTTTAAAAACGAAGTAATGCGTCATTTTGCCAAATGAATATTATAGGTCTCTACCTCTCTTCCTGTCTTTTTCCTCGCCATCTTTCGTCTCTTCTCATTTTTTAATATTTATTCTCTTTGTATGCTCTAATATGTAATATGTACTAGCTATAAGTTTATATTTTAGATTGTAAGATATCATACACTGTAAATATAACTACTGGTTGTTGTGTGTGATTAATTAAATAAAATAAATAAAATAAGTAAATAGGTATACAACAGTATTTCCGCGCAGAACACCTATCCAGGTGAGCGGCCTTCGGCCGCGCTTTAAAAAAATAACTCTGGCCGGACATACTTCGGCTACGCCATCAACAGTATTTCCGCGCAGAACACCTTTCCGCGTGAGCGGCCTTCTGGCGCGCTTTAAAAAATAACCCTGGCCGGACACACTCCGGCTACGCCATCAACAGTATTTCCGCGCAGAACACCTTTCTCACAAACTTTAAGTTTTAATATATAAAATTATACATCAAATTAAAGGTATTTTTATATATATAATTTATATAAACATATATATATCAAATAAAAGGTCATTTAGTTATCTTTTATATTTTTGAAATATTATAATATAATAATATAATTTTGGCGCTTACACTATATAGCTCAGTGTTTGGCCGAGCTTCTCCTACCATTTGTGGTGTGCGTCTCTATATTATATCACATATGGAGGGACCTACAGTTTTGTGCCGACTCCAAACGGCAGATGTATTTAATGAGAAGCTTTTTCATTATTGATAGTTTTCTTAGCATAAACCTTAAGCAAGTTAATGGTATTTTTAATCAGTTAAACAGATTATTAGATCTTATCTTCGTAACTGATAATATTAACTACAGCATTTCAAAATGTATTTCTCCATTATCAGATGCTGGTATACATCATGTGCCCTTAGATATTAAGTTATTGTTTTTTGAGTTTTTACCACTGTCGATTGGTGACGTAACTGCTTTTGATTATGCATCCTGTGATTTTCCAAGTTTAAACGATTCTCTCTTAGAATTTAATTGGGATGAATTATTATCTGACTTGGATACTCACAGTTGTTTTTCTTCGTTTAAGACACTGATGCATGAATTTTGCACTAATTATATTCCTTTAAAAAAGAAGCGATGTTATCACTCTCCTTGGCATAATAAGCAATTAAAAAAACTAAAGAATCTCAAAAACAAGTACCTTAAGAAATTTAAAGCAACTCATAACCACGCACTCTTCGTAAAATTCCAACATTTTCAGAAGGAATTTAAGTCTTTGGATAACCGGCTCTACAAAATTTATATCAATCGCACTGAGCGGAACATCAAAGCTAATCCGAAGTCGTTTTGGAGGTTCGTAAAGTCAAAAAAGTCGTGCTCTAGTGTACCTACCGCGGTGTGTCTGAATAAAAAAAGTTGCTAGTACACCTGCCGAAGCAGCTAATCTATTGGCTGAATTCTTTAGGAGGAGGAGTCTCCGGACTTTTCGGAGATTTCTTCAATTCTTAACATTGGCTCGTTACTTTTTTCATTCGAAGACATTACCATGGGGTTGGTTTCCCTGAAGCCTTCGACTCAAACAGACTCTGACGGGCTATCAGCTAGCTTGCTGAAGAACTGTCCGGCATTAGCAATTCCTCTTCAGATTATTTTTAATAAATCTCTGTCTTCAGGTATTTTTCTGAATGAATGGAAATATACAGCCATTACGCCTTTTTTTTAAAGTGGAAAGAAAAATGATGTTCGGCACTATAGGCCAATTGCCAAGCTGTCTAGCATCTCAAAGCTTTTCGAAAGCATTGTCAAGGACAAGATTTGTTTTGCGGTGAAATCTTTAATTATACCACAACTGGTCACTGGTCACTGGTCGCTCCACAGCCACTTATCTTGCTGTTTTTAGTGAATACTGTATGTCATCGTTTTTGAAAGGACTACAAGTCGATTGTATATATGCAGACTTCTCTAAGGCGTTTGATAGTGTATCGCATAGCGTTCTTACAAATAAGTTAGCTTGCTTGGGCTTTCACTCCACCTTTCTGCAATGGCTTAAATCTTATCTGTCGGATAGATGTTGCGTGGTGTCAATCGAAGGTGTTTTGTCGAACCACTTTGTTGCCGCTTCAGGTGTTCCCCAAGGGAGCATTTTGGGGCCACTACTCTTTGTTCTTTTTATCAACGACATCAGCAGTTGCTTTTCTTCTTCAAAGTTTCTGCTCTATGCTGATGATTTAAAAATATTTTTCAACTGTGCAGAATTCAGTGGATGCTCAGAGGCTTCAAGGAGATCTGAACAATCTTCATCGTTGGTGCGTTAAGTCGCGTCTCTCCGTGAATATTAAAAAATGTTTTCATTTATCATTCTCGAGGCGACATAACGTTTCTAGCACATCATACACCATCGCTAGTTATGTTATACAAAATGTTACGGAGTTTAAGGATCTCGGAGTTATATTCGACTCAAAACTTTCTTTCCATAATCATATTACTTTTATTCTTACAAAAGCTTACTCAGTTCTGGGTTTCATTCGTCACAATACATCTGAATTTTCCGATCCATATACCTTCAAACTATTATTTACAGCTCTTGTCCGGTCACACTTAGAGTATGCCGTTATAATTTGGAGACCTTATGACCAATTTTCGATAAGCAGAATTGAGCGTGTTCAAAAAATCTTTCTTAAGCAAGCTTTACGTTCCCTACGATTTGAGGCTCCTGTT